>JAFFZH010015955.1:0-16030 GCA_018420115.1 Euura saliciscinereae
TAAGGCCGTGGTTCGAATTTCGCTGCGAGTGCCGTGATATATTCGATCCTAATTTCGGAACACATCTTCTGAATCGTCAAATTTTCACGATTGCTTCCGACTACGAAATTTGGGTAATGCCGGAGCGGCTATGCACTTCAGAAGCATCACGAAAAATTGCCAAGACTTCCACCTACATGTACCTCGACTTCCATACTGTGGCAGCAGAATAACTGTCACGGCATCAGAAAGAAGAAACTGCTGATGATAATGCACATACCTGCACATCACTGTACAGTAGTGCACGACACCATTCGGAACGCTGATTCAAAAGTTTGAAACATGACGCGCTGTGCGAAAACAGCTCGAAAAATTGGAAATCCTTCAATTATGAAAATGTATTTTGTTTTTTCTCATCTTTTACATTGACTGATGTTCTTCAATGAGCACTTCCAGAAGATCTTCGTAATATTTTGGGTTGTAAATAAACGTATTTGTATTGATATATTTTCTTCAAAAGAAGCCGATCAACGAAGTATTTCGACCATTTATGACAGATCATATTGAAGACTGGAAGCTTGAAATTAAGACTATAGGCATCGAGATCCTTTGAAAATTCAATTTTTTACCCCATCGACGTATATTCATTTTTTTTTAATGTTCATTATTTATGGGTGATTTTCATTCTGAGGAATTGGAGAGACTTTTGGAAAAGTTCTAGAAATTGAATAAAAAATCTCGAGGCATTCCGGTTAATTACCAAGACTTTCATAGACAATAGACTTCCTAGGTATTAAATGACTGCGACCGCAAAATAACTGTCGCAGCACCTGTAATGAAAAAATGAAATAAAATCTGCTCACGATAATGCATCTAATATTTGGCAGTGACAGCAAAACGCTACGCATAGCCTGTAATGAAATAAGCTTGGGTGTTTGGAGAATAACAATTCGGTACAATTAAAATCCAGCTCTTATGGTGAAACGCAAGCTAATTTACACTTGGAATTTTCAAAGCCTATTTGAGCAGCCAAAACACGTTCGATTGATGTGCATTTGATATCAGTGACGTAGAAAAACTTAATGAAGGGCCTAAGAGTCTTGGATTTGCGAAAATCGAGACGTAATTACAGTTTTTTTTTAACAATATTGTTCCGTAATCCACGGAAGTGCTGCCCCTCTCCACTAGGGGCAGCACTTCCTTGGGTTACAGAACAATATTGTTACACAAAATTCTGATTATGGCTTTCGATTTTCGCAAATCCAAGACTCTTAGGCCCTTCGTTAAGTTTTTTTACGTCACTGATATCAATTTCACATCAATCGACTGTGTTTTGGCTACTCAAACAGGTGGTGAAAATTCCAAGCGTAAATAATCAGCTTGCGTTCCACCTTAACCGAAATAATCCCGAAGGGATCCAGATATTTCGAGCGGAATTCAAAAACTTCCAAAGAATTCCAATTGTTCATAATAAGATTTCCAAACGCTCGTAAAATCAGCGTACAAGGGTTCAGCGTTATAAATCAAATTAAATAGTAGAAAAGAAGCCGTTTATTGCCGTTACTCAAGTATATTTGAATTTGTTTATTCTGTAGCAAATCTCCTTACAATGCAGTGTCGTCTTTGTAGATACAGTTAATAGAAAATTCGAGTATAATGCTGCTTGTGAAGTAAATTCTCTTTGAAAAGTATTCTCACAATATCCGAACCTTCACATTTTCACATTGATATGAACGGTTGCAATGTGACGTTGTCTCGCCTCGGCCCTCTTATATGACTTATCGCAATGAAAACAGGGAAACTTTTTTTCATCCGAGTGAAACACTCCATGGTTTCGTAGGTGGTCGGCCCGACTGAACGTCTTTGCACACAAGGAACATTTGAACGGCCGTTTACCGTCGTGTGTACGACGGTGGCGATTTCTGTCATGATTGGAAGTATATCTCTTCCCACAATAGTCACAGCTGTACGGTCGCTCCTCTGTGTGAAGTCTCATGTGTCTGATCAGAGCAGCTTGAGTCGCAAACGGCGTTGAACATACGTTACATTTGTAAATTGGATTTTGGCAAATTCTAATATGGATCGGCAAGTATCTTTTACTTTTCAATCTTTTTTTACAATAATCACATTCCCAAGATCTTTGATATGGATGAACCAACATGTGTTCCTCCATCTTGCTAAGGTACTCGAATGATTCGTCACACAAAAAACAACGGAACTCCTTCGTTTCCAAATTCATCGGGTCCGGTTTCAGGTCTGAGGGTGCAATGGATGATTTGGCACATCGTTCACGACGAACTCTTGAAGTCGTAGCCGTTTTTACCTTGGTCTTTGCACCTGCTGGATAACATTTGTTTCGTATTTTTCTTGTGTGAGTCTCTTCAGTAACGGCCAAACTTTTTTGCTGCAATTAATGAGTAGTTGTATCATCAAAGGATCTCGAAATATTAAATGAACATAATTTCGATTAAATGCGAAATAAATATTAATGTCCCATCTGTATACATACATCCTCTGATCCCTTTCCGCATTGGGCGGTTGGAATCTGTTCGTTGGGTCGAGGGCTGCGGCAAGACGTCGTTGATACTTCAGGGGCACAAGTAGTCTTTTGAACAATATCAAGCGCCGATGTTCTTCCGGAATTCATATCAAACGCAGATGAATCTACTTGTTGATTTTCATCATTGCTCAAAATCTCCTCTTTAACTGTGATGACATTATTTGCACGGAGAGTCTCACTGGGATCCGATACCTCAGAGGAAGGTTCTAAACTTGACAAAACAAGGGTATTTTTCACAGTCGAGCCTGTTGTTGGCACTTCTTCCACACTGGGTGTCGATTTACTGTCCGTGCCATCAATACTATGATCGAAAAAGGCATCGCAGTGTGAATTGTACGATGAAGGTCGAAAATCTGTTGCAGTTTCCTCTAGTTTGACAAATATTTGTTTATCAGGAATACGAAACTGCCTGTTGGCTTCTTCCACAATTCGGTTGAACTGGTAACAAAGCTCAAGTTGTTTTGAGCAAAACCAGCAGATTCGTTTTGGTAAATTATCAGACTCGCTCACCTGTACAAAAAACAATAACTGTGGGATTGTACTCAAGTTACTCCCAAGAAGACCTAAAAATGAATGGGCTGGGTTGTTCAAATTCATAAAAGATTACAAATTACTTCTTACCACAATACGCAGGCAATACTCGATCTTTTCCGCGATATTTCCTTCTGTTTCGTGAACGGTAAAAATATCAATCATATCGTCGTTCTGGATCGCGCAAAGTCTACAGCGCAAGGATGAGGGTATGTCTTTCGTTGACTGCGACATCGTAGATTGATACTTGTCAGGTATTTTCTCGTAATTTATACCGTCGCTCGCTAGTTGGTAAAACTCTTCTTTTATATCTATATCCATTTCATCTGCACTTTCCGACCTCCCTGCATCTGCATCGGCACAACGCGGGATTCAAGTTCCAACAGGTTCGGCAACAAATCCTTAGCTGATACAATTTGTGTTTGAAATTCTTTAACCTCAAAGAATATTCGCACAGCGTCAGACACAAACACGGACTTAGACACAAACTTTCGTCTTCCGTTGTCTCCTCCGTCAACTAATCTACCAGGATTACGACTTCCAAGACTTCTAGAGAGTTTTTATGCGGAATAATTCCGAGAAATTGAAAAGACTTTTGTAAAAATTCTGAAAATTGAAACAATAATCTCGAGGCATTCCCGTTGATTACCATGACTTTCGTAGACAATAATAGACTTCCTAGGTATCAAATGACTGCGACAGCAAAATAACTGTCGCAAGACCTGCATTGGAAAAAAAAACTAGGCCAAAGTCGGGATAGATGGCCCAGTGGGAGAGATGGCCGAAATTCGATATTTCATAAACTATTGGTCAGATCGTGGCACTGATTTTTTAAATTGTTGTTTACATCCAAAATAACAGAAGGCATGCGTAATCGCACAAAGGAAAGAATTCATTTTCACAAAAATTGGCTTTGACTGATCAGAACTGATCGGACTACCCTGGTGGAAATAATTTCTACGCCAAAGTACGACAAAAGTGAAAAATGTAGAAAATCGTAGGAATTAGTTAAACAATGTGAAAAATGGTTAAAAAATTCCGAAATCCGTCGAAATCGGTAGAAGATCGCAGAAAAGAGGTATTTTTTTCGTAGAAAAATACGGATTTCTACAATCTATGACGAAAATTTACAATTCTTAATCAACAACTTAAAAAAAAATTATAAGTCGATCATGGAAATTTTTTTTTTCGTAGAATGTCATAGAATTTTATAAGGAAGTACGAATTTCTAAAAAACTTAATGCAACTTTACGATTTCTAATGACAAACTATTTCAGTTAACGAATGCAAATTAACTACATCTTTCTGAAATACAACTTTTGACGAAAAACAACGAAAATCTACAGTTGTGTATTTGAATAAATGAAATCTACGGCACGATGAGGTAGAATTTTAGCAACGGAATGTTAGTTCCGCGAATAACCACGACAATGTTCAAAAATCTACAAATGGAAGGAGGCGAAATGTTCTTTCGTGGAGAATCGTTAGTATTCTCCGAAAAATTCTGTTAATTTACATTTTTCTACTACAGAAGTGAAAAGCCCAATAGCGAAAAAAAATGTATCACACTTATTCGCCATCTCCGTGCAATAGTACGATCTTCTACGTCAAATTACGATAATGTATCATTTTCATCGAAAAGCTGCTAGAAGATGAAACTTGACTAACACGAAAAAGTCTTGAAGTCCCATGCATGTCAGTCGCTAACCTGATATTGCCAGAAAATATTAAAATCTGGGCTGAGTTCGAATCCCCCCCACTGGCAGGAATTTCTATGGAAAAATCTACGAAAATCTTCGAAAAAGTACTACATTCTACGAAAATTTCTACGCAGATACTACGAAATTGTTCCAAAACAGGCAGAAACTCGTAGACGTTTTCGTAGATAATCATACAATTTTCGTAGTTTTTGGTAAAAATTATTTCCACATAAAATGTTACGATATTCTACACTAAACACCGAAAATTTACGAAAAGAAGTACGAAAACTTCTACGCCAAAACTACGAAAGTGTTCCAATTGCCCTACAACGACATAGAAAATAGTAGAAATGTTCATAGAGATTCGATCGTAGAAATGTTTGTAGAAATTCGCAGAAATTGTCGTAGAAAATCTTAAAAATATTCTGTAGAAAATCGTAGAAATTTTCGTACTTTGGCGTAGAAATTATTTCCACCAGGGATCTTCGCAGCTGTAGCTTTGGCTGTTATTTATTGCATAGGGCTAACTATTTATCAATGAGCTTCTCGTAGATAGTTTAGGGTTACGCACCATCAAAACTGGCTTCATATTACGTACGGGAACGAAAGTAAGGACAAAAAGGCCATCTCACCCCAATCAGGAGAGATGCCCCACAAAAATGCGGGATAGATGCCACACCCAAATTCAAGTAGATTTTCGTGTTTTCCGTGAAATTTCTGTCCGAAACTATAGTTTCTGGTAAAAGATCACATGTTCACTTGCCGAGTTTTTATATTCTGTCAGATCTGATTCTGTGGACAAGTTACTTACGTTAATAACACCAAGGATTCTGATCTTAAAATTGTCATTAGTTTCGATTTTGAGGTTAGAATCACCATTGGTTTATAGAGAATCAATTGCTATGAGCACTGTCTCAAAATAGACGAAAACGAACGAAGCCCGTGGCACAGTATTAGGTTATTAAATGAATGAGATTAAAAAAGCGTGCGGAAAATGCCAATGCACGTCAAAGAAACGATTTTTCCGTTCATATAATGTTATATCGCTTGAAGAGGCCATCTCTCCATCGTGGGGCATTTCACCTACATACGTGGGGCATCACACCCATACCCCTGGGGAGAGATGGCCTCAACAGTATGTTCGAAAATCGTGTTTTTCATCAGAAGTGAGATGAAAAATAAATTCTGTTTTTGTGTTTAACGATTTATACCAAGGCTTCGTATAGTAACTTTGTGGAATTAAAAGATTTTTTTATTAAATACGGAATTTGTTAAAAAAAATATTTCCCTTAGGTGGGGCATCTATCCCTACTTTACCCTACTCACGATAATGCGCCTAATATTTCGCAGCGACAGCAAAACGCTACGCATAGCCTGTAATAAAATGAGCTACCAACTCTCGGGCGTTTGGAGAATAGCAATTCGGTACAACTGAAATCCAGCTCAGAGACTTCTTAAACGAAATAATCCCGAAGGGATCCAGAGATTTCGAGAGGAATTCGAAAACTTTCATAGAATTCCCATTGTTTATAATAAGATTTCCAAACGCTTGTAAAATTAGCGTACAAGGGTTCAGCGTTATAAATGAAATTAAATAGATTTAGAAAAGAAGCCGTTTATTGCCGTTACTTAAGTATATTTGAATTTGTTTATTCTGAAGCAATTCTGCTCATAATGTCATGTCATGTTTGTAAATACCGTTCATAGAACATAATTAACTATAATTATTCTAGTTTCTAAAACTTGTACTTTTCAATCAGAAGGAAAGTTTCCTTTTTGCATACAATGTTCCAGTTCAAATAAATTCTCTCTTAAAAGTATTCTCTCTTAACAATATACAAACATTCACATTTTCACATCGATATGAACGGTTGCAATGTGAAATTTCCTCGCCTTGGCCCTCTTATATGATTTATCACAATAAAAGCATGGAAACTTTTTTTCATCCGAGTGAACAGGCGCATGCCTTTGTAGGTACTCCGCCCGACTGAATGTCTTTACACACAAGGAACATTTGTACGGTCGTTTACCGTCGTGCATACGATGGTGATCATCTCTGCTTTGTTTGGTCATATATTTCTTCCCGCAATAGTCGCAGCTGTACGGTCGCTCCTCTGTGTGAAGTCTCATGTGTCTGATCAGAGCAGATTTAGTCGCAAACAGCGTTGAACAGAAGTTACAATTGTAAATTTGATTCTGGCAAACTGTTAAATGCCTTTCCAAATGTCGTTTTGTCTTGTAACTTTTCTCGCAATCATTGCACTTCCACGATCTCTCACTCGAGTGAACCAGCATGTGTGTCTTCATCTTACTCAGTTGCTTGAAGGATTTACCACAAACAAGACAAGCGTGGTCTTTTTTTCTCAATTTCTTGGGGTGTCGTTTCAGGTTTGAGGATGGAACGGATGTCCTTTCACACGTTTCAGCTTCTTGAGTTATAAACGTTTTTACCTCAGTCTCCATGCCTGCTGAATGACGTCTGGATCGTTTTATTCTGGTGTGAGACTCTTCAGGAACATCCAGATTCTCTTGCTGCAATAAATGAGTGGTTTTAGAAGAAACGGATATAGGCGACGTGAAATGACTATGATATTGATCATTGACCTTCATTCTAACATCTCCTGATCCTCTTTCACAGTGGGCGCCTGAAGTTTTAATTTTCTCGACTCGAATCCTGCTACGTGTCGTCACGGACACTTCGGAACCATGAGTACTCTGATGAACGATATCATGCGCCCATCTTTTCTCAGCATTCAAATCAACGGATGAATCTACATTCTGACATTCATTGTCGACTGAGCTTGCCGGAATGAGGCGACTCTCCACAGTCGATCCTGTTGATTGCTCGATTTTCGGAATACGCACAATCAGATACTCAATTTCTGTGCTTTGGATATTGTGATCGGATGTGGCCTCACAGTCTGCGTTGCATGGCGAAGAAGGTCGAAAATATATTTCAGTTTCCTCGAGTTTGCCAGGTATCTGATTATCAACAGCAAGAAGTTGCTTTTCAGCCTCTTCTACAAGTTTGTTAAATTGATAACAGAGCTCAAGTTCCCTGATGCAGGGCCAGCAGACTTGTTTCGGTAGAGTATCAGATTCTTTCACCTGTACAGCAAACAATCAAGATTCATTTGCACTTGAGTTACTCTAACAATAGAGAGAACGTGGGTTCTTTAAATGAACGAATTCTCAGAGCCTATTTCTTACCGCGACCCGCAGGCAATATTCAATCTTTGCTGCGATATCTCCTTCCGTTTCATGAATGGTGAAAATATCAACCATAGCATTCTTTTGAATCGCACAAAGTCTACAACGCAATGATAAATGTAGATCCTGGGTACATGGCAATGAATCTGTGGGATACACCGCTATTTCATGGAACTCTTCTTTTACATCTATTTTTATTTCCTCTTCACTTTCGGACTTCACAGACATTTTTTTCAACATGTCACGATAAGTTCTCAGCGGTACAATTCGTGTTTAAAATTTCTTAACCTCAAAAAAGAAAACGTACAAAAATGTTGACCGTGAACTAACGGGTTAGAGTTCAGTTTTTTACGTACATGCTGTGTCTGTGAATCTTTAACATTTAATTTCAAGTTTCCAGTTTCGGTATTGAATTTCGTTGCGGATAGATAATGTTACCAAAATATGTGACAGCCCAGCAGAATAACAGAAATTCACCATCATTGGAACGCTGATTCAAAACACGCACGCGCATTGCGCGGGAAATTCAAATTACAAATTAAGTTTTGTGATTTTTTTAGATAGCTTTATAGAGGACTTCATTAATCAATCATGTTCTGTATTATCGACAATAACATCAACGCTAGTCACCGTTTTCAATCAATATAAATTGTTTGATCGATTGTCTCAAGCGAATTTTTATGGGCACTTTTTTGCTACTGCGATAATTATTTTTTTTTTCATTGATCCGCTACCACGAAAATCTAGCCCAAGGAGTTCTCAGGGGGCGAGACAACCTTTGAAGCCTAAAAAATATGCTGTTTTTCAAAGTAGATTTGTTTGTTGTTTTATTCCCTCAGATTTGAAAAGAGGAAAAAACAAGAAAAACATGATATGATAACGGACACCGAAGTTATGGTCCTAAATGTTAGGCGCACATAGCGCACCGTTCGCTTGCGTCCATCATTATTCGAAGAGTAACAAACAAAATTGAAAAAAACTTGCACGGAATAATTCCGAGAAGAAGTCGTGAGGTGATGAGCTCTTCCGGAATGTGACATGCATTCATTCAACGTCATAAATGAATACTATTCAGATTTGGAAGATCCATTCATTGCTTATGGTCAGGTATCTTCGAATTTGTCGAAGATACCGTTAGTTGAAAATCTTATCATGATGCAACGGGTCTGATTACGTTCTGTTCCTAAAGATCTCTCACAATGAAACTCTCATGGTTTCGCATCAACATGAACGGCTGCGATGTGTAACTTTCTCGCTTTGAAACTCTTGTATGATTTATTACATAGAGAACAGGCGAACTTTTTTTCGTTCGAGTGAACAGCTGCGTGCAGTTTCAGGGAGGATGACCAGCTGAATGTCTTTTCACACAAGGAACATTTGAAGGGTCGTTCACCGGTGTGAATACGATGGTGATCGTCTCTCTGTTTTCTGGTCGTGTATTTCTTTCCACAATAATCGCAGTTGTAGGGTCGATCCTCTGTGTGGAGTCTTTCGTGTCTGAGCAGACCAATTTCAGTCGCGAACAACGCCGCGCAGAAGTTACAATTGTAAGTTCTGTTCTTACAGGTTTTCATGTGTGTTTGCAAGTGAATTTTTCGCTTGAAACTTTTCTTGCAATGATCGCACTCCCACGATCTTTTATCCGAATGAGTTGTCATGTGCATTTTCATCATACTCAAGTACCTAAATGATTTATTACACAGCAAACAAGAGAAGTTTGTTTTCTCCGAATTCGTGGAATTCTGTTCCAGGTCTGAGGGTGCATTGAATGTCTGTTCGGATGGCTGATGACAATCTTCTTGATTTGTGTTCACCTCGGTTTTCACATCCACTGACTCACATCCAGACCATATTCGTGTTGCTTGAGACTCTTCGGGTACAACCGGATTTTCTTGCTGTGAAAAATTAGTAGCAGTGAAGAATAAAGAACCATTACATTAACAAAATATCAGTAAAATGCATTGAAAAAATTTGTGCTCCACCTTCATGCATAAATCTTCTAATCTTGATTCATTTTCGTATCGGCTGCAGCTCGAAGGCATCTGTTCATTGGCTTGAAACCTGCTACAGGTCATTTCTAGCGCTCGAACATCACAGGTACTTTGTTGAAAAATTTCAAACGCTGGTGTTCTTCCAGAAGACAATTGAACTGCAGAAGAATCTACTTTTTGACCTTCAATAAGGCTCGAACTTCTCCTTTGGTTGCTGCAACTCCTGTCTCCTGTCGATTGCTCCACTTGTGCAATAGTTGAAGTCTCACTGTCTATGCTCTCAATATTTTGATGAACCGTGGCTCTACTATGTGCGTTGAATGTTGAAGAAGTTCGAATATCTGTCGCAGTTTCCTCAAATTTGCGGGATGTCTGTTTATCGAAAGCAATAAGCTTCCTTTCCGCCTCTTCTACAAATTTGTTAAACTGATAACAGAGTTCAAGTTCCTGTAGGCAAGACCTGCAGACTTGTTTAGGAAGATTGTCGGACTCTTTTACCTGTACAACAAAAAATAACTATTGATCAATCAAGTAACTTGTAAAATGGGCCTAATATGAATGAGTCTGGTTCTTTAAAATCAATAAATCGTCACGATTTATTTCTTACCACAATACGCAGGCAGTATTTGATCTTGTCTATGACATTTTCATCTGTTTTGTGAAAAATATCAACCATATTTTCATTTGGGATAGCGCAAAGTCTACAGCGCATTGCAGGATGATACGTTTCAGGCACATCCTCGTAACTTATATCATCCGTCGCTACTTCGTGGAATTCTTCTTTTATATCTACCATAACTCCATCTTCTGCCTCAGCCGACCTTCCAGACATTTTCAAGGCTTGTGACTTAGATTCTTCTATCTGAACAAAAGGGAGTTCGATGTTCAATTTCGTTGATGAATCTGTATCTGATGTTTGTGTTTTGACATGTCTTAACCTCAAAGAAAGAAGATTTTCACGAGAAGAGGAGACAAGCTACCGATTCGTTGGTAGTTTGATGAAAGCTTCATGGACATTTTCTAGTTTTTGATATTGGAGTTCGAGAAAAATGTTGTCTAAGAGTCTGACAGCTTTGAGCTTATCGAAATAATACACACAGCGTGTATCTAATACATACAAGTGTATGTACAACACCGTTCAGATTTTCAGAACGCCCAGGGAGGGAAACTACGGAAGCCCGGCGGTCCGGCCAACTAGTACAGACATACTCTGTCGATAAAAAAATCAGGATCTAACGACGTACTATGTCGATAACATCGACTATTAGTTAGTTTCGAATTCGAATTTGAAAATTAAACAATGATCAAATGGGAAATTGAAAATGTAATGATACTTAAATGCTGATTTTGATTTATGTTCAATCAGTTTGGGCACCGAGGAGATACATGCTACACGTAGCGCAACGAAATTGAACATAAATCACAATTAAAGTCGTTCGCAATCAAATCTTCTCTCATATCGTCACTATCACAAGTTTCAATATTTTCGGACCAATTTCAATTTGAAATACTTCCGCAGGAAACACCGTTGATTCGACAGTTCAAAACATGGCGCTGCGCGCAGTCTGAAAAATTTGAATTCACTTGAATTTTTTAAATGTATTCGTTTTTTCTAATCTTTCCCGGTGACTCATGTTCTAGAATAAAATTTGGGGGATCTTTGTAATATTTTGGGTTGTTAATACTACAGTATTGATATTTTTTTTTATATTAATTCATGTTTACACCAGTTTTAGCCATGAATTGTGTCACAAACTATTTACAATTGTGTATTCGATTTCTATACAAATTTTCAAATGTGATTGCAAGTGGATATGTCTCCTGGAACTTTTGTTACACTGATGGCACATCCACGATCTCATATTTGAGTGAATGTCTTGTCACATGGTTCATAACAACCTTCTTGAATCAGAACTGGTTGCTTGTACCATAGTTTGCACAGATATTGATTCAGATCTGGAACTTCATCTCGTGTGAGTCCCTCTTGCTGTAACAAATTGATTGTGGAAGCAAAGGATATAGGAACATAAAACAAACATTTAACACAAAGGCACAGCAAATGAAAATGAATATCCATTTCATCCTTACATCTTCTGATTCTTTTCAGCAGCGGGTGCTTGAAGTCTCTTTTTTATGGGCTTTAGACTTCCCACAGGTCATCAAGGACACCTTTGAATCACAGTACTTTGTAGAACAATGTCAAGTGCCATTGGGCTTCCAGGATTCACATCAACCGTAGGCGAATATAGGCTTTGCCGTTCATTATCGCTCGAACTTCTATTTCTGTACTTGGTGAAATTATTTGTAGTCTCATTAGGATCAAATACTCCAGAGTAACGGTCTGAATTTGCTGAAAAGAGGCTTTTTCTCAGATTCGGACTTATTGATTGCTCTGCAATAGTTGGAGAGTCAATGTGCAGACCAGCTTCCGGCGTAAATAGACCCGCACAGGCAACATATTTGTGAATTGTTCCTTTGGCGTCAGGCCGCTTTTTACAAACTGTCAAATGTTTCTTCAAGTGTCCGTTCGTTTTGAAACTTTTCTTGCAATAATCGCAGCTGTGAAGTCTGGAATCTTTGTCAAGTTTTTTGTGACCTATCACATCGGCTTGAGTTGAGAACAGTGTCGCATAGGACTTACGCATATGAATTTTTTCTCTGCTTTTGGGACGGTTTTTACAAAGTGTCAAATGTTTCTTCAAGTGACCTTTAGTCTTGAAACTTTTTTTGCAATAGTCGCACTCCCACGGTCTTTTATCCGAATGAACTGTCATGTGTATCTTCATCGTACTTAGGTGCTTGAAGGACTTGTCACACATGGAACAAAAGTAGTCTGTTCTTTTTTTCAATTTCCTGAACTGTACTTTCAGGTCTGAGCGTGCGATGGATGTCTTTCCACATGCTTCACCATAGACTTTTTCAGTCATAGCCGTTAGTGCCTCGGTTTGAGTACCTGCTGACATATACCTGGAACATCTCTTCTTCGTATCAGTGCCACCAGGAACGACCAAATTTCCTTGCTGCAACGAATGAGTAGTTGTAAAAGTCAAAGATACAGAAACGTAAGACAAACGTAATATTAATAAAATGCAAAATAATGTAATCCTTACATCTTCTGCCCCCCTATCGCATTGGGTGCTTGAATTCTGTTTTTTGGGTTGAGACCTGGTGCAAAACGTCGATGACACTCTAGAAGTACAAGTAGTCTGCTGAACAATATCAAGTGGCGATGTCCTTCCGGAATTCAAATCAAACGTAGATGAATCTACTTGATCATTTTGAACATTGCTCGAAATCTGCTCTTCAACCGTGATGAGATTATTTGCACGGAGTGTCTCACTGGGATCCGATACCTCAGAGGAAGGTTCTAAACTTGACAAAAGAAGGGTATTTTCCACAGTCGAGCCTGTTGTTAGCACTTTTTCCGCACTGGGTGTCGATTTACTGTCCGTGCCATCAATACTATGATCAAACAAGGCATCGCAGTGTGCATTGTACAATGAAGGTCGAGAATCTGTTGGAGTTTTCTCAAGTTTGACAGATGTTTGTTTATCGGGAGCACGAAACTGCTTGTTGGCTTCTTCGACAATTTGGTTAAAGTGGTAACAAAGCTCAAGTTGTTGTGAGCAAGACCAGCAAATTCGTTTTGGTGAATTATCAGACTCGTTCACCTGTACAAAAAACAATAACTGTGGGATTGTACTCAAGTTACTCCCAAAATGACATATAAAAATGAATGGCCTTGGTTGTTCAAATTAATAAATGATTATAAATTACTCCTCACCACAATACGAAGGCAATACTCGATCTTTTCTGCGATATTTCCTTCTGTTTCGTGAATGGTAAAAATATCAATCATATCGTCGTTCTGGATCGCGCAAAGTCTACAGCGCAAGGATGAGGGTACGTCTTTCGTTGACTGCGACATCGTGGATTGATACTTGTCAGGTATTTTCTCATAATTTATACCATCGCTCGCTAGTTGATAAAATTCGTATTTTATATCTATCTCCATTTCATCTGCACTATCCGACCTCTCGGACATTTTCATATTATCCCTGCATCTGCATCGCCGCGGCACAACGCGGGATTCAAGTTCCAACAGGTTTGGCAACAAATCCTCAGCTGATACAATTTGTGTTTGAAATTCTTTAACCTCAAAGAATATTCGCACAGCGTCAGACACAAACACGGACTAAGTCACAAACCACCGATCTATTTATTAGCTTGTTCTTGGTTCCTTCGAAATTATCCAGTTTCCGGCACCGAAGTAAACAATGTCATCTTTAACACTGTGACCAGTACGCGTGGTACACGCGAATAACGCTATTCGAAGGCCGCTCTGCAAATTCAAAACAAAGCGCTGCGCACGCACAGCTGAAGCGTTAAGGCCGTGGTTCGAATTTCGCTGCGAGTGCCGTGATATATTCGATCCTAATTTCGGAACACATCTTCTGAATCGTCAAATTTTCACGATTGCTTCCGACTACGAAATTTGGGTAATGCCGGAGCGGCTATGCACTTCAGAAGCATCACGAAAAATTGCCAAGACTTCCACCTACATGTACCTCGACTTCCATACTGTGGCAGCAGAATAACTGTCACGGCATCAGAAAGAAGAAACTGCTGATGATAATGCACATACCTGCACATCACTGTACAGTAGTGCACGACACCATTCGGAACGCTGATTCAAAAGTTTGAAACATGACGCGCTGTGCGAAAACAGCTCGAAAAATTGGAAATCCTTCAATTATGAAAATGTATTTTGTTTTTTCTCATCTTTTACATTGACTGATGTTCTTCAATGAGCACTTCCAGAAGATCTTCGTAATATTTTGGGTTGTAAATAAACGTATTTGTATTGATATATTTTCTTCAAAAGAAGCCGATCAACGAAGTATTTCGACCATTTATGACAGATCATATTGAAGACTGGAAGCTTGAAATTAAGACTATAGGCATCGAGATCCTTTGAAAATTCAATTTTTTACCCCATCGACGTATATTCATTTTTTTTTAATGTTCATTATTTATGGGTGATTTTCATTCTGAGGAATTGGAGAGACTTTTGGAAAAGTTCTAGAAATTGAATAAAAAATCTCGAGGCATTCCGGTTAATTACCAAGACTTTCATAGACAATAGACTTCCTAGGTATTAAATGACTGCGACCGCAAAATAACTGTCGCAGCACCTGTAATGAAAAAATGAAATAAAATCTGCTCACGATAATGCATCTAATATTTGGCAGTGACAGCAAAACGCTACGCATAGCCTGTAATGAAATAAGCTTGGGTGTTTGGAGAATAACAATTCGGTACAATTAAAATCCAGCTCTTATGGTGAAACGCAAGCTAATTTACACTTGGAATTTTCAAAGCCTATTTGAGCAGCCAAAACACGTTCGATTGATGTGCATTTGATATCAGTGACGTAGAAAAACTTAATGAAGGGCCTAAGAGTCTTGGATTTGCGAAAATCGAGACGTAATTACAGTTTTTTTTTAACAATATTGTTCCGTAATCCACGGAAGTGCTGCCCCTCTCCACTAGGGGCAGCACTTCCTTGGGTTACAGAACAATATTGTTACACAAAATTCTGATTATGGCTTTCGATTTTCGCAAATCCAAGACTCTTAGGCCCTTCGTTAAGTTTTTTTACGTCACTGATATCAATTTCACATCAATCGACTGTGTTTTGGCTACTCAAACAGGTGGTGAAAATTCCAAGCGTAAATAATCAGCTTGCGTTCCACCTTAACCGAAATAATCCCGAAGGGATCCAGATATTTCGAGCGGAATTCAAAAACTTCCAAAGAATTCCAATTGTTCATAATAAGATTTCCAAACGCTCGTAAAATCAGCGTACAAGGGTTCAGCGTTATAAATCAAATTAAATAGTAGAAAAGAAGCCGTTTATTGCCGTTACTCAAGTATATTTGAATTTGTTTATTCTGTAGCAAATCTCCTTACAATGCAGTGTCGTCTTTGTAGATACAGTTAATAGAAAATTCGAGTATAATGCTGCTTGTGAAGTAAATTCTCTTTGAAAAGTATTC
>JAFFZH010015956.1:9205-170379 GCA_018420115.1 Euura saliciscinereae
TTTTTCATGATTTTCTGAAATAGCTGTAGAAACTCGCAAAACGCAAATATAAATCGGAAAAACGACCGTTTCGAAAATTTATGAAAAAAAATACTAAGATAAAAGCAGAAGGTCGTGAGCGCACTTTTTGTTGTTTTCCATTTTTCATGATTTTTTCAAATAGTTGTAAAAACTCGTGAAACGCGAAGAAAAATCGAAATCGACGTCGTTTCGAAAAATTCGATAAAAGAAATCGCAGTTAAAAGCAGAAGGACGTATCCGCCCAACTCACGACCTTTTGCACTTACATTCCTCGATCTCGTAATTCCAATTGATACGTTTCGAACGTTTTCAGAGCGATTGGCCTGAAAAAAAAATTATACGACTTTATGCCAGTATACACAGCAAAACGTCGTATAATGGCGTTTACGTCCTTTATGTCATTAGACACACGACATACGTTATCAATGTTTTGTTCATCGCCTACGTTAAGTTATCGACGTGGTAGGGGGTCTCTCTGCTGTGTATAAATACGACGGATCGGACGAATTCTAACCAGAAACCTATTTCTAACGAAGTAAGTGGCTACCTTCAACATGAACAAGATCGTCTGTCTTCTTTTCGCCTCATTGGTGTGCATGGTTTTTGCCAGCAGCGGTAAGTTACAGATCAATAGCACATGCTCGAACGTTCTATTTTCCAATACAATGAAACCTCACTTATACTTATTTCAATCGGGTACGCTAGAAAATACATACATATAAGTGAGAATAACGTAAAAAAAAAACGAATTGAGAGTCAAGTGGTTCGATAGCTTCCACGTCAGCATTGCAATTATTCACACACATCATCAACAGCCAACAGGTCAAAAAAACCTGTTCTGTAGGTAAACGTAGAAATATTTTTGCATCAAGGAGTAAAATATTCTCGATACAACAAAGATACAATATTCGAACTGAGAATATTTGAATTATTGATTTCAATTCCAACAGCAAAACTGGAACTCATGGACGTATATCGAAAGCAATCAATTTTTTAAGTATTGCGTCTCGAAATATTTAACAGCATACTTATTTTGTTATGCCTACATTTTCGTATCACAGAAAGTAAAATTTAAAACCGTAAAATGGTACCGAAGGGGAGAATCGACCATTCATCGAACTCATGTATATCAAGAGCAATCAACGTTTGAAGTGTTGTGTCACGA
This sequence comes from Euura saliciscinereae, assembly GCA_018420115.1. NCBI lineage: Eukaryota > Metazoa > Arthropoda > Insecta > Hymenoptera > Tenthredinidae > Euura > Euura saliciscinereae. The sequence continues at coordinate 10,392 of JAFFZH010015956.1, forward strand.
AACATCGCGTGTCTGATGACATAAGGACGTAAGCGCCATTATACGACGTTTTGCTCTTTATAATGGCATAAAGTCGTATAATTTTTTCTTTCACGCCAATCGCTCCGAAACGTTCGCAACGTATCAATTGAAATTACGAGATCGAAAAATGTAAGTGCAAAAGTCGTGAGTTGGGCGGATACGTCCTGCTTTTAACTGCGATTTCTTTTATCGAATTTTTTTGAATATTCGTTCTTTCAATTTATCTTTGCGTTTCACCAGTTTTTACAGCTATTTAAAAGGATCATGAAAAATTAAAAACAATAAAAAGTGCGCACACCACCTTCTGCTTTTATCTTAGTATTTTTTTTAATAAATTTTCGAAACGGTCGTTTTTCCGATTTATATTTGCGTTTTGCGAGTTTCTACAGCTATTTCAGAAAATCATGAAAAATGAAAAAAAAAGTGCGCTTACGACCTTCTGCTTTTAACTACCAATATTTTTTCTCGAATTTTTTTAAATGGTCGTTCTTTCAATTTATCTTTTCGTTTTACGAGTTTTTACAGCTATTTGAAAGGATCATGAAAAATGAAAAACAATAAAAAGTGCGCTTACGACCTTCTGCTTTTATCTTAGTATTTTTTTTCATCAATTTTCGAAACGGTCGTTTTTCCGATTTATCTTGGCGTTTTGCAAGTTTCTACAGCTATTTGAAAAAATCATGAAAAATGAAAAAAAAGCGCGCTTACGACCTTCTGCTTTTGAGTACCAATATTTTTTCTCGAATTGTTTAAAATGGTCGTTCTTTCAATTTATCTTTGCGTTTCACGAGATTTTACAGTTATTTAAAAAAATCATGATAAAATAAAAAAAAAAAAATTGGCGCTTACGACCTTCTGCTTTTAACTACCAATATTTTTTATCGACTTTCTTCAAATGGCCGTTCTTTCAATTTATCTTTGCGTTTCACGAGTTTTTACAGCTATTTAAAAAAATCATGAAAAAATGAAGAAAAAAAATGGTGGATACGACCTTCTGCTTTTAACTGCGATTTATTTTATCGAATTTTTCGAAACGACGTCGATTTCGATTTTTCTTTTCACCGCCTTTCCGCGATGCCGATTGGACGGTGGTGACGCCGCTCGGGTCTGACTTCGCACCGTTTGAAGCTGTTCGCCGGAAGTGTGCTTGGCGCGCGCGAAAAATACGACTGGCGGCCCGCGAATTTTACAGTGATTGGCTTTCGGTGCCGTCGCGCAACGCGATTCGTGGTTCACAATCGGTCTGAAAAAAGCATTTCATGGCTTATAATTGGTCGGAGTACTAGAACTCTCAACTGTCAAAAACGTTGATCGTAACAACGTCACTATCATAAGTAGCACATAACCATAGAAGCGACACAAATAACTTGGATCGAGAGAATAAAAAGAAAATTTGTGCGACGAATAATATGCAAAAAAATTCGTGGCCTGATCGTGTGTTTTGAGTGATAAACAAAATACAACTGGAAAAAAGGTAATTATGTTTCATTTGAATTGACAATATCTTTCTACTGACAAGTAGTCGACGAATACCAATATAGTTATTCACGTCCGCGCCTACACGGAAAGCTTGACATTTCGTACCTTCGCCTGTACCGAACGTCGAAAATTCAGTTCTGTGGCACCCATGGGTTCATGCATGCACCATGCACTCATGCACCATCCTTCATGCATGAAGGAAAAATATGCTATTTCAAACTGCGTGAGGTTGACTCCCGAGTTGGACACGAGGGAAGCGGAAACACCGTTTAGGATGCACTTTTTCTCTCCCGTTGCACAATCACGCGAGTCAGGAATTGCCGCCTTTCGCACGCGGATCGAACACTATTGTTATTTTTTTTACAGACTAGCAGTTTACGAGCAGGGTCAGCGTGTGGCTGCTACTGAAAATCTGCTTCGAAGATGTCAGGTTAACAGCTTACGAGCATTACAAGTCAGGACAGAGTCAAGGTGTGCTGCTGGGACGGAAAATCTGCACAGAAGGTAAGGAAAATCTGTACACGACGTGAGAAACCTAAAAAATTGCATTTCTTTGATATAATTCTAATTCTGAACACTCTTTTTTTTACAGCTTATCAGTTCAGGAGCATGAATCAGTGTGTGAGCTGCTACTGAAAATCTACATAAAGGGTGTCTGAGTGCTCGCTTTTCACATAGACGACGTGAGTAACCTCAGTCTTATTAAGGGAGAAACGAGTTCTAAGAGTAGAGAGAAAAAAGAATAGAATCAAGCTGTGATTATTAAATTGAAAAACTACAATAAGTACCTATGAGTAACTAGTTAATTGAACTATAACGAGTCAATGAGTATAACGAGTCAATGAGTACTGAGTTAAAAAAAAAATTTAATGAGTATTAAGCCGTGATCTATTATCTTGAACATAAACACAGTTATATCGTTGAAATTTGAGAATAGGGTCGACGCACTGTTGAGAAGTATACTTGGTCGACGCACTTTCTTCTCGATGAGTAATTGACAAGGATTTTGTGATCTTTACAATGCCACGTCGCAAAATTAATCGAACTGAGGAAGAAATCGTAGAATTTGCACGTTCGCGTCGGGAAAGAAACGCTTTGAATCAACGTCAGCGTCGCGCTCAACTTGATATATTGAATACTGCAAGTTGCAGTCACGTAGTGGCTCAGGATGTTGAAATTGTCATTTCTGTCAACGCCGTGCCAAATTTTGAAACAGAATGCAATTTGCGGAGAAATCAGAATGATCGCGAGCGGCAGAGACGGTTTCGAACGAGGGAGCTTTCAAACGATGCATCGGAGCATTATATAGGAAAAATGGATGTGCTTTGTATGCATTGCAATGCGAAACATTTTGCGGTTGAAAAAGTTGCAAACAAGGGAAATTCATTCAACGACTGCTGCAGTCATGGAAATGTGATTATTGATGGATTGCCTAATTTCCCAGAGAACCTCCGTGCACTTTTTGACAGAACTCATACAAAATCAAATGAATTCCACCATCATATTCGGTGTTATAATAGCTCTTTTCCCTTTGCTTCATTCAATGCTAATTTAGTAAACTTTGGGGCACGAAGACCAGGACCGTACTGTTTTAAAATCCATGGTCAAGTTTATTATAAAATAAACACAGCGCTCTATGCTGAACCTAACGAGAATCCAAGTTATGGTCAACTCTTCATAGTCGATGCTAATGAAGCCGTGGCACACCGGCTAAGTCACACTACACTATTAGACCTTGAAATTGTTCAAACACTCGAACAAATGGTGCAGCGTGAATACAATGTGTTCGCACGTTCTTATGTAATGATGGGCGAAGAGATTGAAAATCAGCGACAATTAGCAGTAGTGAATAATGATCCTGTACCAGAGTTACAGTTGTTATTCAATTTGAAGCCTGAAATGGATCGACGTCGATACAACTTCCAACGAACCAACGAAGTTGCAGCTTTTTTTTCAACGACTGCTGATGGAGAAATTCCAGAATCCTATGTGTCTGTGCGTTCACGGAATACCAAAGTATTGCAACGTGTTAGTACCATGGATCCCAATGTCGAGCCGTGGGTTTATCCATTATTTTATCCACATGGATCATCAGGTTGGCACCGAGATTGGAAGCGTCAGAACAGCAATAAACGTATAACACGAATGGCATACCTACGTAAAATATAGATTAGGTATACGTGATGATTGTAATGCTTTTCTCAGGGGTGGTAGGTTACTTCAACAATGGGTAGTGGATAATGGTGGAAAAAGATCGAATGGAATATTGTAAGACACACCAAGAGCGCCTACGTGCTGAATCGTACAAAGGGCTTGTGGACCATCTGCATGATATAGCAAGTGGCGCTAATGCTCGGGTCGGAAAAATGGTAATTCTCCCATCAACATTTATCGGATCGCCACGAAATATGCTACAGAACTATCAGGATGCAATGGCGATTGTCCGTAAATATGGGAAGCCGGATATTTTCGTGACAATGACATGTAACCCTAAGTGGCGTGAAATTGCAGAAAATCTTCTCCCCGGGCAGCAAACATGTGACAGACCAGATCTTTGTGCGAAAGTTTTCAGTTTGAAGAAGAATCATTTGATCGATTTGATTGTAAAGCACAAAATTTTCGGAGAAGTAGCGGCATTTGTATACGTAATTGAATTTCAAAAACGCGGCTTACCACACATCCATATGCTGGTAACTCTACGACAAAACTTAAAAATAACCACACCGGAAGTAGTCGATCGCTATGTTTCTGCAGAAATTCCTGACCCGGCTGAGGATCGAATTCTTTATGACATCGTCATGAGACATATGATTCACGGACCTTGTGGTGATTGGTGTATCGTTGATGGAAAATGTTCAAAGCATTACCCTAAGTCTTTTCGCAACGAAATAACAATGGACGGAGATGCCGAGATGGTTATCCTCATTATCGTCGGAGGGATACCGGTGTAACCTTCGAGCGGCCTGGTGAGTAGGATAACCACTGTGGATAACCGTAACGTGGTTCCATACTGCACAATACTGTCACGTTTATTTAACAGCCATATTAATGTTGAAATTGTCTCGAGCATTCAATCTGTGAAGTATTCCCGTACGGAAGCATTTATATGTCCAAAAATATAAATAACATATATATTCTCATTCTCTGGAAATATATTTTAAATAGACAACTTTTTGCCGCTTTTTTATATTTAACATATATGTCTTCATAACATATATATTTTTTATGTAATCTAAATACATGCGACAAATATATGGAAGAGGTATGCCCGTACGGAAATTAAATATTAATAATAAAAAGCAAATTTACGTGGTTCGACAGAGACTGACAATAAGAACGAGAAAACAGGTGACATTTTCAATGCCTTCAGAGGCTTGCGTTACACACAAGGTCTGTAGATTTTTTATTCATTATCAGATGTAAAGTCCGTGACACCCATTGGTCATTTGAAACCAGGTTCACTCGTATTCACGTTTGTTGAAATAGTTACTAATCATTTCTAATATCTCACGACGATACAGAAAAGTAATAATTTTTCATGTTCTAAGATGACTACAGTTTGTCGCAGGATGTTCACTTGGATTCTAATCACTTGGAGCATATTGTGAAGCGAGGATCAACGAAGGGATTGTTATCTATGAACTTGAATACAGTGAAATACGATCCTCAACCTGCTGGGCGTCCGTCCGTCGAACCAAAGGACGATAAAAGCGACATAAAAGCGACAGTTTCAATCATTTTTTTAATCTCATCAGAACACATGCATCAACTATTTTCAATTTTTTTTTAAATAAGTACCACTGTTGTGACAATGATATAGATAAATAGATAGGATCACCTCTCCAGATATCTTTAAGTTTTGTGCTTCGCTACACAGACCTCGATTAGTTAATTTATTAGTTACTATTCGTGCTGCTCTGTTTATTGTCCTTCGATTTTCGGAACTAAACACCCTTCGAACCCTACTTTTTTTGCCTGTCTTTTTTCATGTCACTTATTTTTCACCACAGATGATGAATGGAATGGAAGAAACCTGAAATCTACATTCCAGTGACCATTGATTCCAGCGATACTTACGATGAGCAGAATTGCTCGAACGGTGGCCATATTGAAGTCATTCAGTTTTCCAGAGTGATTGGTGATAATACAGTGATTTTGATAATAAATGAAAATGGATTGAGGTGGCAAATTGATTCTACACATAATAATTATGATGTATCAACTTGATTGATGAAAAAAAACCTATTTCTCAATTGTGAAGGCATTTGTATTGTCCTACCCATGATGCGGAAACAACCAATAAGATAAAACAAACGCTTTAATAACGATCTGAAAGTTGGTCTCAGAAGCGCGCGAAGCGCGCTATTGTGACCTAGTTATTTAAAAAAATCATGAAAAATAAAAAACAATAAAAATGGCGCTTACGACCTTCTGCTTTAACTACCATTATTTTTTATCGAATTTTTTTAAATGGTTGTTCTTTAAATTTATCTTTGCGTTTTACGAGTGTTTACAACTATTTGGAAAAATCATTAAAAATCATGTAAAAAATGGAGCTTACGACGTTTTGCCTTTACGTTGTTTTTTATTTTTCCTCAAAAATTGTAATGAAAGAACGACGTATCCGCCAATCTTATGACGTTTTGCACTTACATTTTTCGATCTCGTAATTTCAATGGATTTTTCCGTTTTGGCCGTTTTTAGAGCGAATGGCGGGAATAAAAAATTATACGACCTTTTGCCACCAAAATCGCGTTTTTGGCGCTTACGACCTCATGCCATTAGACACGCGATATTTGACAGCACACTTAACATTTTGGAGCACGTATGTTCTGCAGGTGGTAAGATTCATTGAATCGTTAAAAATAAAAAACTATGCGTACGTCATCACGATATAGATAAAATGTGTTTTTTGAACGTTATGCTCTTTGTTTGGAACTATTTTATTCTCCACATTTTATGCTACACGGAATGTTCAAACCATTTTCAACATGTCAGGTTCCACTCGATTCGTCAACTATTGTCATGATATCCTGATTTTTGTTTCAGGAGGAGACCCACCCGCGCGTACCAGAACCAGAGGTAAGTTAAAGATACAGAGATTTTCGATAATGACAGATATTCACTAGGGTGTCCTGTTTTTTATTTTTATTTTTTTATTCCACCGGCCACCAGTCATAACTCTAGTAGTTGGTCTGAAACGAACCCACACCAAAGATGAGCTTCGTAGCTCAAGTCTAAGAGGTGCCTCAATCAACATTTTCATTTTTTATTTCAATAAAATTAAAAAATATATATATCACGATCTGAGGGAATGGATAAACATTGAATTTGATGAATTTTTGTGTGTTAGCCATGCATAAGAAGATAAGTGCCTTTTTAATCCAATTTATTATGGAGTCGCTAATTAAGCCGTCTAGGAAAATAATTTGTGGCACTTTTTGGAAATTATTTGCGACGATTTCTTGCGATCGGGCACAGGTTGGAGTATTGTCGAAGTGTCAGAACAACATTGGACACAAGTAGGTGCGACTCTATTAAATCACAGTTACGAAAAAGATAGAATGTCTTGGTTTTTCAACCAGTTCAATTTTTTGCAAAAAGCATGAAATAAAACATGTTTGTATGTGTTTCGATGTCTACTTTAGCTGTGATTTTTGTCGGTCCGATATCTTTTTATAAATACCAAGAAAAAAATTAAAAACGTGAAAACGCCATAATTGACAAAAAAAGGTCGAATAATGGGGCTAGGAGATTGAAACTTTGGCGAAATTTTGTTTTCATGACAATAAATGTTTGCCTAAATTTTTGTGTTGAAAAAAAAAATAAAAAAAAATTACGAGCGTTTCAGGCTAAACCCGGTCTGAATAAGCCAAAGGCCCAACAAGTACGTTTTATGCAGAAAGTTGGTCAGCATGAAGCCCAGACCTCACATTTAATTCATTCCAAAAAATATTATCGGAGCGTACAGCCGATTATCGATATAGCGCTTTGAAATGAAAAAAATTATTGAGGCACCTCTTAGACTTGACCTACAATACTCATCTTTGGTGTGGATTCGTTTCAGACCAACTACCAAAGTTATGACTGGTGGCCGGTGGAATAAAAAAATAAAAATAAAAAACAGGACACCCTAATATTCACTTGTTGTTCGAATTAATAACGTTATGCTCTTTGTTTGGAACCATTTTATTCTCTACATTTTACGCTACACAGAATGTTCAAACCATTTTCAACATGTCAGGTTCCACTCGATTCGTCAAGTATTGTCATGATATCCTGATTTTTGTTTCAGGAGGCCGCCCACCCAAGGGTAGCAGACTCAGTAAGTTGAAAATACAGAGATTTTCGCTTGTTGTTCGAATTTATAACGTTATGCTCTTTGTTTGGAACCATTTTAATCTCTACATCTTATGCTACACGGAATGTTCAAAGCATTTTCAACATGCCAGGTTCCACTCGATTCGTCAAGTATTGTCATGATATCCTGATTTTCGTTTCAGGAGGAAGCGCACCCGACCGTAAGTTAATCTACGGTAAGTTAAAGATACGAGAGATTTTCGATAATGACAGATATTCACTTGTTGTCCGAATTTAGCTCAAGCGAGTCGAGCACCGCGGAATGACGACTTAATCACAGTCCTCTTTACTTAAATTTCAGATCGCCTGACAGTTGTCAAACACCAACTTTCAGAACTTGTGGGTAATGTTACAGAGATGACCAAGGGTAAGTTGAAAACAATGTCACCCAATGAAGATATTCAAGTCATAGCTACTAAGGCATGATGCGTCAAATATCGACAAAGTACAATAGTGTCATGATGTACCTATTTTATTTTCAGATGTCGGTTTCCGGCTGAACCCCGCAGACGTTGGTAAGTGATAAGTGGTACACTTACACTTACTTGACCAATTTATACGTCTACCAAAACGCTCGAATTATCTTTGTCTCCGTATTCTGGAAAATCATTCCGTTTGATATTCATTTCAGCTACTTTGAGGGTCGCTTTGAGGGATGTCGGAGAGCGTCTCCACGACGATGTACATTTGGTCCTACGGGGACACGGGAGTGAGTTGAAGTCGACTTTTACCATTTCAAAATGTTCTTGTGATCTACTGTTCGCTTCACATATCCGGGTGAAGTCGAGAAATTGTTTTAATTGACCGAGATTTTCTATTTTGATTCTTCATATTTCATTATTTTTTTCACTTATTGCCATTATATCATGCGTCAATTGGTGAATTTCCACTCTGTCATGGTACGCTTATTTTATTTTCAGGAGCCCAACAAGCAATTCTTGACGAATTCGGGGGTAAGTGACACTCATTCGAAAAATATTTCATCCAGCTGTTGTTAGAATTGAGCGAGAGTCGAAGACGACTTGATCATAACCTCTGTATTCGAATTTCAGATTCTGTCCACTCAGTAGAAGTGGTTGTGAGAAAACATTTGGACACAGCTGGAAGCCGCGCCGAAGGTGAGTTGAAGACGATTGTGCCCATCTAGAATATCGCGCCTCAATTAGCACTTGAAAATTGTCGAAATTATTGAGGTATCTTTTAATTTCCAGTTGCCAGCACTCGGATCAGCAATCTTGTGACCAATTTAAATGGAGGATTCAACTCAATCAGGCGGGACGTCGATGGAATTGTGAATGATGCTTTCAACCTGCCCCCTAGTAAGTTGGAAACAATCGTAGCATTAGAAATATAATTGTCATACTGAGATCTATCGTTTGCTACAAACCAAATTCCAATGAGGCTTTCATAAATTGATCTACACTCGGACCCCGCTATTTCGACCAAGTCGGGACCCGATGTATTCAGTATTTCGACGACACGAGGGGCCCCCACTCCTCCGTCTAGGTATATGCGTGTGTTGTGCGCAGACCGTGTGCGCGAGGAAAGACCCAAAGTGAGGCAGAAACGCAGCCTGATGGTGGGGGTAGAGGGAGTCGAATTGCCGAAGCGAATTTGGTCGAAATACCGAGTTCGTCGAATTACTGAAGGTCGAAATAGCGGGGTCCGAGTGTATTTCCTTAGCCTCCAGTTAGGCAAACGTATTTGATACTCAACATTCGACCCTGATTTCAATTGTACCACCAGTTTAGTACTGCTAAACTACGATCCTGAATATTTTGACTTTTGATATTATTTCCAACATCAACTATAAAATATGATGATTTCTTAAATTATACTTTCAAAGTGTTCAGCTGGTAATTGCCATTGAATCGTAATTTCACTTTCTCAGGATATTCATAAATCCCATGCCAGTCCAGCTGAACCGAAGCAGCGGAAGAGACTATTGGTGAGTGTCATCGACAGTATCACCTGATACGAAGATGCTGAATATATTTATTCACTAATTTTGGCGAATCTATTCGCAGGCCACTTCTTAGCAGCTATCGCGGAGCGGAATATTCGGAACCGCTTGTGCTAATCTAAAGAACTTTTTGCGGAAGAACGTAAATCATCTGCTGGACGAGAGACTACCACTTCCTTCCAGCACGTCTTCCAATTGATTACTGAATAGGTATACCAGTGAGAATAATGTAAAGCTGCATAAGATTGTGAGCAATAAAAATCAATTTCGAAAATATTCATTCGCTGTATCGTATAAATTTCCCATTTCCCAACACAGATTCCGAATACAAAAAAATTAAGACATTCAGAGGGCCCTATAAAAACGATTACTTTTTCCTTCCGAGTCACGTGACATGTGAAGAGGTGTTTTCATTTGCAACACCTGCATGAAAAGTTTGATTTCGTTCGGAACCGCTAAACCGATTTGGATGAAATTTGCAAGGCATGCCGTTCTTATTAGGAGGCTGTGCCGATAAAGTTTTCAAACGTCGCTCGCTAACCATGTTTGAATACAAAATGCCCCTGAGGAATATTACGATACAGATATACAGAATTAGTCACTGATTATCCGAAAATAGTGATTCAAAAACTTCAAATAGTGAAATTAGTGATTCAAATATTATTTTGTTCGGAGGTGGATGCCTAATTGGCAGTGTTGTAAAAGGTACATAATTTTTAGTACCTAGGTACAGGTACAGGTACTCAAGATGTACCTATATTTAGGTACTTAGGTACTTCTTTCATGGAAAGTATGTATGAGAGCAATCTGAAAAATATGGACACAATTATAGACCAGACAAACAGGTTATTTCATATTAAGGGGAGGTTACGGTTCAAAGGGATGGGAAATGCACAAAGTACGGACATTATTTTTTAACATGAAATGAACACTTTTGGAGATGGAGTTTCACCTATTTCTTTCATTCATTAGAGAAGAAGAAATTCCAACTTTGTACATAAGAAAAAATGTAAAACGGCGGCTCCAGCTCCTGTCAACTACACTGTGGGTTCCGGTTCACGCGGGGCGCCCCACAGCTTCAACGGATGAATCGATTGACATGTATCTGTACTCATTTCGAAGCAAATTAAATTCGCTAGGCCATAACGCAGCATTTTTTTTTGTGAACAATTGATTAAAAAATATGTTTTCCGGCCGTTGAAGCAAAGGAAATAGAAAATGAAAAAATTGTTTTTTGTTCAAAACGGCTGCCATTTTGTTATCCGGGGGTTGTTCAAAACAGAAAACTGATAAAGCCCCCCAAATTTAGTCGAGTTTGATGGATTTCAACCCCCTTCGTTTAAAAAGAAACTGCATTCCAATTGGTGGTGCTGGGCGCATGAAATTAGACAACGTCATTGCTGGCGCTACGAAAATGAACGAACATTTTCACAGTGTTTTCACATGAGTAAAGTACCTTGAATCTGTGTGTGTATATAAAAAGTAGATGGCAATTTATCGTTTTGCGATATGGACTGCCAACATAACTCAAAAAGGAATTTTTTCAAAAATCTGAAGAAATTCAAAAAAATGTTTTAGAGCAAGTCCAACAATAGAAAAAGTTATTAAGCAAATAAAAAAAGTTTCGGTCACGAGCCTAGGTGAATTGACGTGGACAGTCCCATATATATGTGTGTATATTCAAAGTCACGTCTAAATCGAACAGACCGGTCGAAAATGATGAATGATACATGACAAGACGTCATCGCAGCCATGTTCGAATCAATTGCGTATCCATTATTATTTGTAACAATCGGTTAGTCGTCTTTGGATTTCTGCAAAAGTAGAAAACAACATTCGATTACAGATGTTATTACTTACTCACTCAGGCCAGAAGGAAATAATACGAATCAAATCATCCAATTCAAGTTCATCTTTCTATTTAGAATTGATATTTGTGATTCAGATGAATTTCAATTACCGTTATCTGTTCAATAATTATTGATACGTGAAAATTTTCATTCCCTTCTTTGTATTTTCTGTTAATATAGATCAATTAGCAAGAATTTGTTCCAGTTATTTCATGTAAAATTCTAATTATTTCAGTTATTATTCCTTATTCAAATCAATTCTTATCAATTCAGTTATTTCCTATCAATTGACGAGCTATTGACACATCAATGTAACGAATTATTACACAATTGATTTGTGTGTCAGACAAAATATATGTGTAAAAATAGAACAATGTTCGTGTTTTACTTTCGCGAAAACTTCAGAATTTGTAATTGACCTTTGGGGATTACTGTAGCCTTAAGAAGTTCATCATCAGGTAGAGAGGACTCGCTGCTTTCGTGATTTTGGAGAGAGCACATAGTGATAGGGTCTATAAGTATTGATATGATTTCAATACCCAATCTACGATTTCCAGAATTAGTTACTTTTTTCAATCCACATCAAGACGGTAACAACGTGTCTTATAAATAATTAGTAACCGGAGAGCGGAAAAAAAAGAGTAATAATAATAATGAACTGTAAATATGTTAATGCGTGTTAATACCCTGAAGGAAACAACCTCGTTTATATGATTATTACAACAATAATAATAATTTGAAAAAATATAATCGTTGTTTTTGCAAAAGAAATTTAACTCTATATTATATTATAGAAGACATTATAGTTCTTTCTTTATTTCTTTAAATTGCATGAAAAATGCGACCACTATTTATTGTGTTGAATGTTCTTTTTTTTTTTAATGTAATGCGATGTGCATAGAAAAAAAATCGCGTTGCTTTGCATTTAATAAGGAACAGAAGAATTTTTTTTTGTATTATACCTTAATATGAGTTTAATTCGAATCCATGAAAATTTAATGTTACAACTAATTTCTTTAGGAACCTTTTACAAAAACATCGTTCGCCTATATTTATTAATTTAAGTCTAAATTTTCATCCCGAAACATTGATTGATCCTGTTAATGAATTCACCAATGAGTTGTTGGAAAGAGTTCGCTTTTGTATTTTGGTTGTGAATTTAAGTTTAGTTTAATGATTAATCTTCCAACAGATAGGCCTTGGCCTCGAATGTCAAGTGCCAAATAATTTTTCTACATTTACAATTACGACTCGGTTTTCGCACTACTTTCTTGGACGCCTCGCCACATTTATTTAATTAAATTTGGATGGGACGCAGAACTCCTCAGTTTTTCTATCTGGCGCGAATGAATACTGTGATCGGATTTTCTGTTCCCTTCTGTGTGTATGTTGAACAAAAAGGTCTGTGTAAAAGTTTGTTGCCAAAGTGGCGCTGTTTCTATGTGTCATTTTTCTTCTGACATGTGTGTGTGTGTTTTGAATTTTGATTCTAATTGTATGTGTAAACAACGTGACCCGCAAATGACCCTCGTGGCGTTCAGAGAATATCCGATACTCAGCGTTTTTTCAATTCGTACAGTTGGAGGCAAAAAATTATCGACCCATTCTGACAAGACGGAATGATACATTCCACATCTTTGGAGTTCAAAATTGATACAGCTGCGTTACGTAATTTCAAGTTTTTCCACATTTGCAACCTTCTGGGGCAGATGTTTGTTTTTCATTCGTTCGCGTCTCGTATGGAACAGAGGGGAAATTCACCAGGTCTTGAGTTCGGAAATATTTCGATATCAAAATTCGTCCGCCAGAATATCAAACGAGAAAAAACCTAGAAGTCAGTTCGACTGCGATAAGGTGTGAGCCAATGTGTAATTCCAATGCCAAAATTATAACTTTTCAATACATTATTTTCTACAAAGTTCCAAGTTGACCCGACAAGGGTTTCGATGTCGGTATCACATCAGACCTGAAAATTACTCTAGTATCACATCCGAAACGGAGATGAATACAAATTCGTAGACTTCACTCTACTCATCATTTTGCCAAACGTTTTGATGGAAATCACTATCGAGTTCGTAAGAGCTTCGATTCGTCCCAGGGAAAAGGGAGAGTAATGTATGTCGCATGGCTCTACAGAAGATGGGAGAATGGACAAATTTTACGAGCTTTCGAAACTCTTCGCCATTTCGTCGATCCCTAATTGTTTCAAAACTGCCCGCATTCATTTGTCCGAGAGAACGAAGAGAACGTCGCAACCACTCAGATTTCAGAAAGCGCATTTCGTTTGACAATTTGCGCGGAAAGAGACGGTGATGGGTTATCGGGGAGAGATAGAAATCGATCGTCAATACTTTCTCATTCGGAATCGTATTTATTTGTGGTGCAGCGATGGTGGAACATTTTCAAAGGTTATTCAATTTTACAAGAGTTACGAAGCCGTGCCGCGTCGAATACCAATATTCACCGAAGATGTAGGTGCTGGACGGCGATCTCGAGCGATCGGTCATGGCAGGACCAGCGACATCGTGGTGTACGAAGAGTGGCAGGTGTTCGCAGATTCGGTGTTGAGAGATTCTTGTAAAATGCTGCATTCACACTTTGGCTATCGAATTACCCGCGGGGGCAACCTGGATTATCTGGGTGCGATTTACAGAAACTTCTTTTATCTTGAATCACACAAAATTTCACCAAATTTTTACGAATTGTAGTATGAAAAGTCTACTGTACCAAGTCTAGTGATTCTTATCAGGGTGGATAATAGTTTGAGATACTCACTATGGTGGAACGAATGGCACGCAGAGACCGCAGCAACGAGAGCCAAAGCGACGGCGATGAGGGCGAATAGTTTCATGATGGAGGATCGGCGAGTGGGACTCTTCGAGTAATGCCAAACGTGGCCCGAAGTCCCCCTTTTATACCCTAGACGAGAACTGATGTGACGATCATGTGACTCACGACTGGACGCGGATGTGAAAGATAATCAGAATCCGTCCTCGAACAATTATCAAGCGACTCACGAAAATCGTGGGACATAAAGTAACACTGACTTTTTTTTATTGCACCCAACCGGTGGTTTGCTTGCACGAAACAGGATGCTTGGAAGATTCTCACACCTGCTTGCGGATCTTTCGTTACTGCAAACTGTGTTAGGGTAGCGTGGTCCGAAACCGACCGCCTAATGGAAAGGATGTTTCGGACCACGCTACCCTAACTAGCGGGTGGACACAGATGTTCGACAATTCGTTTCACACGAATTTGCAACATTGATATCGGTATGACCTCTGCAAGCCTATGAAGGTATTGAAAATGTCGACTGTTTTCTCGTTCTCATTGCATTTTGTATTGATATATATTCGTATTTGGCGTATTTTGATTTGGATTCGCTTGGAATAAATATTTTTGAAACTCCAAGTCTCACAGACCGAGGATAGGTGACAATCTGACGGATTAACCATACATTTGGAACGCACACAATATGACATATCGACAATCTTAATAATCATAATCTTTTTACATCTTTCGTCTTTTGACACCTTTTGTTGTCTGCGA
Organism: Euura saliciscinereae; assembly: GCA_018420115.1. Taxonomy (NCBI): domain Eukaryota; kingdom Metazoa; phylum Arthropoda; class Insecta; order Hymenoptera; family Tenthredinidae; genus Euura; species Euura saliciscinereae. The sequence continues at coordinate 25,614 of JAFFZH010015956.1, forward strand.
ACTTTTGTCATCCGCATTGTTGTTACTTCCGTAACGCGTCGCACGCATTTCCGTGTCGTACGCATTTTTGTTGCATTTTAACATTCGATCCCCTACTCCCCGCTGATACCCCGGAAATAGGAGCATTTTCAATGCGAAAATAAGTATAATATGGCAGGAGTTTTTCTTGGGAAAAATGTACGAAGCTGAGCTACTCCATATTTCAACATCGTAATGGATAAATAACGGTTAGGCAAAGACTCGAGATGCACGTGCACTATCGTTTTTTATTAGTTGGCAGTAAGTGATATGAAAAAATTAACTCGGAAACGATAACGCTCCAATGCGATCGTGACACGCATATCTTCGGACGGTACGGAACATCGGCCAATACGAGAAGCATACTCGAGGTGGTCGATAAAGAATTTACCGTTCATTTGTACAGAAAATAATTCCTATACTGACGGCGTTGCATTAGATGGTCAGATTCATGTGAAGCCGACCTTCGGCAATTCAATGGCAAAGCTTTGATCCGGTTACGTCGTCCGGTGAACGTCCGGTGAACGTCGCATGAGTTCGACTCCATTCCGATCATCTCTTGGTATTTAAAGCCAGAAATAAAGTTTGCAGCAAGGAACGATCCGCAAGTAGGTGTGAGAATCTTCCTATCATCCAGCTGTTTTGTGCAAGCATGCCGTTAGAAATTTGTCGTGGCATGCCCTAAGACTGAAATGGGCCATATAAAGCTGATTTGTGGCTTACCAAACTTGCACCACTGTCCGGGTCCTGAATAGGCGCTACCGTGGCATGCCTTAAGACCAGGACTGAATAATCCGGGCACATCCGTGCATGGCATGCCACAATCCTGCAAAATACTTGATTATGATTGATGTATGCACTTTTATCAATGGAAAATGTACTCAAACGATAATTTTGGGTTCGAATTAGAATTTTCAGCTACTAAAAATTCGATTTAAGACAATCACAATTGATAAGGCTTTGTCTCGTATTGGCTGTGGCTGCCAAACTTGCACCACTATCGAGGCTCTGAAGTGGCGCCGTAGTGTCACTGCCCAAGATACCGAGTAATGGGGATGGGCGATTTTTGAAAAAATAATCTATTGTTTTTTCTACCGATTCTTTATAATCGATTAATCGATGAAAAAAACATCGATTTCAACAAAATCGAACAACATGTTAATGGAAAAAAAAACAAGAGAAATCTAACATATTTTTCCAAATTTTGTAATTTCTTCACGCAACTCGTACCTCTCCTTTTTTTTCTATGCTTGACTTATTTTAATTTCCAAGGCTGATGAAAACGATCATGAAATTCTGATATAAACAAAGGGCAATAATGACCTGCCCGACAATTTAGGTTATTGTTTCACCAAATCCAACAAAAACATCGATTTCGCTAAAAAAAAAAAAAACACCGATGTACCGATTAATCGGATTTCCAAACAACGCTTAAAAAAATCGATTATTCTGGAAAAAAACATCGATTCTGCAATAATTGATGTTACATCGCCCATCCATACCGAGTAACTCCATTTTGGTTAAAATATGGAATGCCTAATATCACCGCCAACTTATTGTTCCTATCCATGCCCTATTATGGCGCTAGCGTGGCCAGCAGGAGAAATTGATTGCAATACGGTGGTTGTATTAGCAGCAGAAAGGAAATTTTAAGGTTACGTACATTGTAGTAACCAGTATAATTCATTGATTGTGGTGCACAATTATTCTTAAAAATGTGTGATAGACGAGCAGTAGGTTTTCACTTGGAGAATTATTTGTTACCTTGAAAGAGATATAAAAGATACTATATATCCACAAAGCCTTGTGAGCGAATACTTACGAACCTTATCGGTCCTGTTTATTTTTAGTTCGTAAAAGATTTTGAAGGTACTACATTATTTATAATTGAACATTATTACAACAAAAAAGGTTTGCGACTTATCAATTTTCTATATTAATATATCGCGTGTCTAATGGCATAAGGTCGTAATCGCCAAAAACGCGATTTAGGTGGCAAAAGGTAGTATAATTTTTTTTTTTCACGCCATTCGCTCTGAAAACTGTCAAAACGTATAAATCAATTGAAATTACGAGATCGAAAAATGTGTGTGCAAAAGGTCGTAAGTTTGGCGAATACGTCGTTCTTGCATTACAATTTTCAAGGAAAATTAAAAAACAGCGCAAAGGCAAAACGTCGTATTATTTTTTTTCATGATTTTTAATGATTTTTCCAAATAGTTGTAAAAACTCGTAAAACGCAAAGATAAAGCGGAAAAACGACCGTTTCGAAAATTTATGAAAAAAAATACTCAGATAAAAGCAGAAGGTCGTAAGCGCCATTTCTATTTTTTTTTTCATATTTCATGATTTTTTCAAATAGCTGTAGAAACTCGTAAAACGCAAAGATAAATTGGAAGAGTGACCATTTAAGAAAATTCGATAAAAAATATTGGTAATTAAAAACAGAAGGTCGTAAGCGCCATTTTTATTTTCATTACTATTCATGATTTCTCCAAGTAGTTATAAAAACTCGTGAAACGCAAAGAAAAATCGATATCAACAACGTTCAAAAAATTCATAGAAAAAAAACCAAGGTAAAAGCAGAAGGACGTAAGCGCCAATTAAAAAAAGAAAAAAATATTGGTCGCTACGACCTTCTGCTTTTAATTGACCCAATATTAAATTTCAACGTTTATGAACGAATCTTCGGGTTTTTATCCCAAATACAGAAGAAAAAAATAATAAAAAGATGACCTTTTGCTGTTACGAACAGCAAAAAGTTGTAAAATGGCGCTTACGTCCTTATGCCATTAGACACGCCAGGGTGTCTACATCCTTGAAAAACCTGGAAGTCCTGGAAATCTCAGGGAATTTTGATTCTTCTGGAATATCCTGGAATTCTCAGGGAATATTGAGTTCACTCAGGGAATTTTTCTGAAAGTGATCAATTTGAAAAAAAATTCTGCACATTCAGAACCCGGATTAAATTGCAATGAAACAAAAAAAAATTTAGTATATTCTGCGAAATAATAATAAAAATCGTATCTCGACACACCTGGAAAAATAGAAACAAAATAGCCTGGAATATCCTGCACTGAGAAAAAAATATGGTTGATTCAAAATATGTAATACTGTTCAACTCAACTAAACGCGGCTGTTACGGGCGGGGAAACGCCGTTTTGGTTAATTCAATCAAAGATCTGATTATTAATTGTTATAAAAATTGATTGAATGGAACAGATACCTATTTCAACCGATAATCTAACTTCGTTGAACCGAGTAATGAATGCTCATATCCACCACAAATTTACTTATTGTAACAGAGCGTGTGCTTGAAGGGAATAGTGCCTATATGCGTATCAAAAAAATGTGTGAATGAAATGACTACATCTTTGATCGAATTTGTACGAAATTACTGATTTTTTACGTTGAACTGAACTTCAATTTCATTAACAGCTTGTAAAAATTATTTGAACTAACGATATTTTACGTAGTTATTAACACGATTTTTTTTTCATAACCAATAGGTATATGGCTTAACGCCCATCCCCATTTTGCATGATTATGTGCAGTATGCATAGTTTGTTCTATGGTACATAATACAAGACCGTCGTTGGGCGGGTCCGATAGGCGGATTGAAAACCTCAGTTTCATGTCCACTTCTTATACTGAGGCTGTACATTCATATCAGCGAGAATTTTCGGTGCCTGGGTGACCCCATAGTGGCGAATTTGTGAACTCCTCGAGTAGTATTTCGTACCTCACATTTGTTTCAAGCAACATCATCTAGTTTTGGTTGTTTCACCTTTTCCGTGAATTTGACCGAACCAATCTGCTGGTTACAACAAACAACTTTTAATTGGGTCAATGAAATACTTGATACACTTGATACAAAGATTTGATTGACCGAACTAATTTCAAGTATCCAGTAATCAAATGACGTTGTCAAACTGAAATGGTACCTTATTCAATCAAACAAATATCTATTCTCTTATGATCAACGCGAAATTTTTTAAACATCTTTCAAATAATTGAGGTGTTTGACGCAACACGACAAAGTGATCATAAAAAGCAGGATATGCATTTGTCAGAATTGATATTTTATTGCACCAAACATTTATATATTCCAGCAGTTTGCTGATTTTAATCAATAATCAATTGCAGCTAATCAAACGATTATTTGAACTAAATCTATCCTCCTTTGACATGACTTCGTATTTGTTCGGAATACAGGTTTTTCGAGAATCTAGATCAAATTTATCAAACATATACATTTTCGCTCAATCAGATACAAAACTCCGTTCATTCGATGAATGCGAATATCACAGCTGAATCAAATATAAGGTTGAGATAAATATGTAAATCTATCCATCATTGAGTTCAGGTTTCTTGAAAAACACGAATGATTGAACCAACTTGATAGTTTTTAGGGGCAGCTGAATTCACAATTGTACCAACCATTTATGGGTTAATTGCCCCAACCATTCAAATTTTGGATTACAAGTAGATATGCACTTGAAGCAACTAACATTTGATCAATTCAACTGAATCCTTGCCAACTAAATGAATGAGGTTGATTCGACCACACTTTTTTCTCAGTGTGGAATTCTCAGGGAATTTTAGATCCTTACTTGAGTGGACACCCTGACACGCGATATCTTAACAATATTGATATTGTTGAGCAATAAATAGCTGACACTCAGTTTCTGAAAACCAAATATTTTAATTGTGTGTATGTCCAAAACATCCAGATTTGTGGAACATGGGCAATTCAGGCACAGTCCTGGCAGAAGTTGTGGCGCAAGTAGGGTACGATGGTTGCTAGCCTAATTGGTTCCCGATCGGGCACTGTATCTAAAAGTGGGAAATTTGGCCAGAACCCTAACAGGCTGCTACAGTTCAGCCAGATCGGGGCCACATTTGTAATCTGGCAAACTATTCAGAACCCGATCAGCGCCACGGTCAAATTTCTACACGATGGCACTTACACCGTTTTGCTATGCCAACTTTCATCAGAGTACGATCTTTTTGAATAGATAATTCAATTCGTGCTGTTTATTTTTTTTGCTTATGTCAACTTATGGGTAGCAGGAGGGGCGGCAATCATAGGATGGCCTATGAGCGCCACCAAGCGTAATTCGGCCCTGTCGCCATTCCGTCCCTAATTGTTTCAAAACTGCCCGCATTCATTTGTCCGAGAGAACGAAGCGAACGTCGCAACCACTTAGATTTCAGAAAGCGCATTCCGTTTGACAATTTGCGCGATGGGTTATCGGGGAGAGATAGAAATCGATCGTCAATACTTTTTCATTCGGAATCGTATTTATTTGTGGTGCAGCAATGGTGGAACATTTTCAAAGGTTATTCAATTTTACAAGAGTTACGAAGCCGTGCCGCGTCGAATACCAATATTCACCGAAGATGTAGGTGCTGGAAGGCGATCTCGAGCGATCGGTCTTGGCAGGACCAGCGACATCTTGGTGTACGCAGAGTGGCAGGTGTTCGCAGATTCAGTGTTGAGAGATTCTTGTAAAATGCTGCATTCACACTTTGGCTATCGAATTACCCGCGGGGGCAACCTGGTTTATCTGGGTGCCGTTTACAGAACTTTCTTGTATCTTGAATCACACAAAATTTCACCAAATTTTTACGAATTGTAGTATGAAAAGTCTACTGTACCAAGTCTAGTGATTCTTATCAGGGTGGATAATAGTTTGAGATACTCACGCAGAATGCCCGCAGAGACCGCAGCGACGAGAGCCAAAGCGACGGCGATGAGGGCGAGTAGTTTCATGATGGAGGATCGGCGAGTGGGACTCTTCAAATAATGCCAAACGTGGCCCGAGGTCCCCCTTTCATACCCGAGACAAGAACCGATGTGACGATCATGTGACTCGCGACTGGACGCGGATGTGGAAGATAATCAGAATCCGTCCTCGAACAATTATCAGACTCCCGAGAATCGTGGGACATAAAGTAACACTGACTTTGTTTATTGCACCTAACCGGTGGATAGGCTATTCGAAGTTTAACGGTGCTTTTTAATGGAAAGGATGTTTCGGACCACGATTTTTTGGCCGGTCGGTTTCGGACCACGCTACCCTAACTAGCGGGTGGACACAGATGTTCGACAATCCGTTTCACACGAATTTGCAACATTGATATCGGTATGACCTCTGCAAGCCTCTGAAGGCATTAAAAATGTCGACTGTTTACTCGTTCTCATTGCATTTTGTATTCATATATATTCGTATCTGTCGTATTTTGATTTGGATTCGCTTGGAATAAATATTCTTTAAATTCTAAGTCTCACACACCGATGATAGGTGACAATCTGACGGATTAACCATACATTTGGCACGGACACAATATGACATATCGACAATCTTAATAATCATAATCTTTTTACATATTTCGTCTTTTGACACCTTTTGTTTTCTGCGAACTTTTGTCATCCGCAATGTTGTTACTTCCGTAACGCGTCGCACGCATTTCCGTGTCGTACGCATTTTTGTTTCATCTTAACATTCGATCCCCTACTCCCCGCTGATACCCCGGAGATCGGAGCATTTCCAATGCGAAAATAAGTATAATATGGCAGGAGTTTTTTGGGGAAAAATGTGCGAAGCTGAGCCACTCCATACTTCAACATCGTAATGGATAAATAATGGTTAGGCAAAGACTCGAGGTGCACGTGCACTATCGTTTTTTATTAGTTGGCAGTAAGTGACATGAAAAAATCAACTTGGAAACGATAACGCTCGAGTACGATCGTGACACGCATATCTTCGGACGGTACGGAACATCGGCCAATACGAGAAGCAGCATTATACTCGAGGTGGTCGATAAAGAATTTACTGTTCATTTGTACAGAAAATAATTCCTATACTGACGCCGTTGCATTAGATGGTCAGATCCATGTGAAGCCGACCTTCGGAATTTCAATGGAAAAGCTTCGATCCGGTTACGAGCTTTCTGCTCAGATATCACATCGTATGTCGAACGTCGCGTGAGTTCGACTCCATTCCGATCATCTCTTTGTATTTAAAGCCAGAAATACAGTTTGCAGTAAGGAAAGATCCGCAAGTAGGTGTGAGAATCTTCCAAGCATCCTGGTTCGTGCAAGCATTACAGCTCTGTAAAAAGCATCGTTAAACTTCGAATAGCCTATCCACCTGCTGCGGTTGGGTGCAATAAAAGAAGTCAGTGTTGCTTCATGTCCCACGATTCTCGTGAGTCGCCTGATAATTGTTCGAGGACGGATTCTGATTATCTTCCACACGTGTAGAAATTTGACCGTGGCGCTGATCGGGTTCTGAAAAGTTTGCCAGATTACAAATGTGGCCCCGATCTGACTGAACTGTAGCAGCCTGTTAGGGTTCTGGCCAAATGTCCTACTTTTAGATACAATGCCCGATCGGGAACCAATGAGGCTAGCAACCATCGTACCCTACTTGCGCCACAACTTCTGCCAGGACTGTGCCTGAATTGCCCATGTTCTACAAATCTGGATATTTTGGACATATACAGAATTAAAATATTTGGTTTTCAGAAACTGAGTGTCAGCTATTTATTGCTCAACAATATCAATATTGTTAAGATATCGCGTGTCAGGGTGTCTAGGTAAGTGCTGTCAACGGGTTATCACGAATCCAGTGTGTGAGGCGTCATTCAAGTATTACGTAACGCTATTTTTTTTACCATTTTCCCCCCCCCCCCCCCCCCCTCCCCAAGTGTTACGTAACGCGACTCTTTGGTAAGATTATGAAAAACTACAAAAAATGCCAAATTTCCCAAAAATAAGATTGGGTTTTCCTCGGTACACTGAGAAAAGAATTTCTTTATACCAAATGAACGCATTTATTTGAAAATTTCACGAAATATTCGTTAGCTGTTAAAGAATATCTTAAGGTGAAACGAAAGTCACGTGACCCTCGATATAAGTGCGAGAGAGATAGCGCCATAGGCCGCACCACAGGAGCGAGAGAGAACGACCATTTCCGGTTTCATTTCCTCTTAACATGAAGTAAATATACATGTTGTTCCAACTACTGTGGAAATTCAGTAGTATTCGCAATAAATAAATCATTCGGTTGCGACAAAAATTACACCATGTCTCCTCAAATACAGATTTATTAACAGTTAACAAATCTTACATGAGGGTTTGAGATTTGATGTAATTCGTGCGTAGTAGTCTGTAGGCTTGCCGCGACAAATTGATGATTCGTTAACTATTAAGAAATCTTTATTTGAGACAAAGAAAACACTCAAATGAATGATTTCTTAGCTATGACTAAATGTATATTTGCTTATATACGAATATACGATTCGTTAACTGTTAACGAACTTTGTTAACAACAACAAAACTCTTTTCTCAGTGTAGTAATAATTGATTGCAACTGTTTGGCGAACTGAATATATATGCATTTATTAAAATGAAAAACCACTGTAACTTAACGTCTGACGATTTCAACACTCCCTGTTTAGTTTTAATTGGAAAGCCTTTGGCGTCGGACCAAAATGACTCATATGTTCAATACCACACCGCTTTTACTACTCATTTGTCAAATTTTCTTTCCAGGACCACAAGGCATCAATGGTACAAGTAAAAAACTATGGATCTCTCAAATTCTTGTCATATTTCGGTGTCATCTTCGCCATATCCATGTTACCTTTTCCCAGTTTCATCATTTGTGACTTATGTCATCCAGGCGATAGCCATAGAGGAGAAAGAAGAAGGAAAAGAAGAATGTTTCTATCTTCAGTCTTTTTCTCCTCGCAGTGGTTTCTACTTATAGTGTCATTGAATACTTGAGGTAGCGAAATTCCGTGAATCCGTTTGATTAGACATCGCTGCAATCCGAGAAAAAAAACGTTTCAAATTTTGCGCCCTTTTTGTATTGCATGATTGGAAATAAAAGTTGATATCTCAACTTTAATATCGTATATGGATTGAATTCTTTCAACCCGGTTCGTCAATGCTGCAATAGTTGGGAAAAAAGAACTTGAATTTCGCGCGTTTTTTTATCCTATAATTTTAAATTAAAGTTGATATCTCAGACGCCATTCCGTCCGTAATTGTCAATTGCAAAACTGCCCGCATTGATTTGTCCGGGAGAGCGAAGAGAACGTCAGATTTCAGAAAGCGCATTTCGATCGTTTGACAATTTGCGCGGAAAGAGACGGTGGATGGATTATCGGGGAGAGATAGAAATCGATCGTCAATACTTATTCATTCGGAATCGTATTTATTTGTGGTGCAGCAATGGTGGAACATTTTCAAAGGTTATTCAATTTTACAAGAGTTACGAAGCCGTGCCGCGTCGAATACCAATATTCACCGAAGATGTAGGTGCTGGAAGGCGATCTCGAGCGATCGGTCTTGGCAGGACCAGCGACATCTTGGTGTACGCAGAGTGGCAGGTGTTCGCAGATTCAGTGTTGAGAGATTCTTGTAAAATGCTGCATTCACACTTTGGCTAGTGAATTACCCACGGTGGCAACGTTCTGCATCTGGGTGCCGTTTACAGTATCTTCTACGTCTAACTTGAATCACACAAAAGTTCACCAAATTTTTACGAATTTAGTATGAAAATTCTACTGTACCAAGTCTAGTGATTTTTATCAGGGTGGATAATAGTTTGAGATACTCACGCAGCGGCAGAGGTGGGTAAAATAGTATTTGGAATAGTAAATAGAGTATATTTTCGAATAGTATTTCACTGAAGTAACTTCAATTGCAAATGCGAAATACTATTTGCTCATGCGTGTAGCGAAATATTCATTTTCTGTAATTATTTGATGGTAATAGCTTTCAAATAAAATTTTTGAAACATTATTTCAAATAAAATAATTATTTGAAATAATTAAATAAATATTTGAAATGGTAAAATAATTATTTGAAATAATTATTTACAGTAGGCATACTGAAAATAAAGTATTTGAAGTATGTTATTTCAATTTATCTATGGGTAAGATATACTTTGACTTCCATTTCAACTCATTATTTCATACAAAATTATTAGACAAAGAATTATGTGAAACACGGAGAAAAAACTATTTTCGAAACAACAATATTGTATTTCTTTGATCAAAAGTTCTAGTGTGGATTCAAAAATATTTTATTGCTTGATTGAACAATCTTTTTAGTCTCGATTTGCGAATACTTTTTTATTCAATGATGTATCGAAGACCCGTAGATTCAACAATTCCATCGAATTGTATTGTGAAAATATTTTTTTTCTAGGACTGCACACATCTAATGATAAAAACCAAAGTTTTACCGATATTTTCGCGTTTAGTGTCCAATGAAATGCTTTGATCATTTCAAATAGTATTTCAAATGTTATTTCAAATGATCAATTTATTTCTGAAGATTTAAATATTTTCTTCAAATAGAATCATTTCACAAATAAATAATTCATTTATATTTCAATTATTATTTCACGAACTGTGTTACAAATAAAATTTTGCATCCATAATTATTCCAAACGCTTGCAAATATTTCATCATTGAAATACTATTTGATTTGAAAAAGTATTTCTAATACTATTTTGAATTGGTTTTTATTGAAATGGTACCCACCATGGCGCAACACGACCGCAGAGACCGTACCGACGAGAGCCAAAGCGACGGCGATGAGGGCGAGTAGTTTCATGATGGAGGATCGGCGAGTGGGACTCTTCGAGTAATGCCAAATGTGGCCAGAGGTCCCCCTTTTATACCCGAGCCGAGAACCGATGTGACGATCATGTGACTCACGACTGGACGCGGATGTGGAAGATAATCAGAATCCGTCCTCGAACAATTATCAGGCGACTCACGAGAATCGTGGGACATAAAGTAACACTGACTTTTTTTATTGCACCCAACCGGTGGATAGGCTATTCGGAGTTTAACGGTGCTTTTTACAGAGCTGTAATCTTGCACGAAACAGGATGCCTGGAAGATTCTCACACCTGCTTGCGGATCTTTCGTTACTGCAAACTGTGTTAGGGTAGCGTGGTCCGAAGCCGACCGCCTAATGGAAAGGATGTTTTGGACCACGCTACCCTAACTAGCGGGTGGACACAGATGTTCGACAATCCGTTTCACACGAATTTGCAACATTGATATCGGTATGACCTCTGCAAGCCTCTGAAGGCATTAAAAATGTCGACTGTTTTCTCGTTCTCATTGCATTTTGTATTGATATATATTCGTATCTGGTGTATTTTGATTTGGATTCGCTTGGAATAAGTATTTTTGAAACTCTAAGTCTCACAGACCGATGATAGGTGACAATCTGACGGATTAACCATACATTTGGAACGGACGCAATATGACATACCGACAATCTTAATAATCACAATCTTTTTACATCTTTCGTTTTTTGACACCTTTTGTTTTCTGCGAACTTTTGTCATCCGCATTGTTGTTACTTCGGTAAGGCGTCGTACGCATTTTTGTTGCATCTTAACATCTGATCCCCTACTCCCCGCTGATACCCCGGAAATAGGAGCATTGTCAATGCGAAAATAAGTATAATATGGCAGGAGTTTTTTGGGTAAAATGTGCGAAGCTGAGTCACTCCATACTTCAACATCGTAATGGATAAATAACGGTTAGGCAAAGACTCGAGATGCACGTGCACTATCGTTTTTTATTAGTTGGCAGTAAGTTATATGAAAAAATCAATTTGGAAACGATAACGCTGCAGTGCGATCGTGACACGCATATATCTTCGGACGGTACGGAACATCGGCCAATACGAGAAGCATTATACTCGAGGTGGTCGATAAAGAATTAACTGTTCATTTGTACAGAAAATATTTCCTATACTGACGGCGTTGCATTAGATGGTCTGACTTATGCGAAGCCGACCTTCGGAATTTCAATGGAACAGCTTTGATCCGGTTACGAGCTTTTCTGCTCAGATATCACATCGTATGTCGAGCGTCGCGTGAGTTCGACTCCATTCCGATCATCTCTTGGTATTCAAAGCCAGAAATACAGTTTGCAGTAAGGAAAGATCCGCAAGTAGGTGTGAGAATCTTCCAATTATTCTGCTTCGTGCAAGCATTACAGCTCTGTAAAAAGCATTGTTAAACTTCCAGTAGTCTATCAGGGAGCAGGACGATTCGGCGCGACCGTTTTGGCGTGAGTCGTTTTGGCGCGAGGACGATTCGGCGCCTGGCCGCTTCGGCGCGAGCCACCCATTGACGGTTAGAGAAGGTTAGGCCAGTCAATCATACAACACACACACACACACACACATGATACAACGCAGACGGGGTTCTATGGCGGGTCAAGTTTACAACTGCATAATTTTGGCTTCGCGCCGAAACGTCCTGGCGCCGAAAGGGTTCGCGCCAAAACGTCCTGGAGCCAAAAGGGTTCGCGCCGAAACGGCTGACGCCGATACGTCCTGGCGCCGAAACGGTCGCGCCGAAACGTACTGTACCCAGTTTATCCACCTGCTGCGGTTGGGTGCAATAAAAGAAGTTGGTGTTACTTCATGTCCCACGATTCTCGTGAGTCGCCTGATAATTGTTCGAGGACGGATTCTGATTCGGCTGCATGAAACAGCCGCATTTTATGGAATTTCGAAGCGTATTAGAGATTTGCAAATCCCGCAACGATTATAGCTGTCAACGGGTTATCACGAATCCAGTGTGTGAGGCGTCATTCAAGTATGTTTGATCGATAGGTTAACAATTTCACATCTTGTTGCTCTCATTTTAATTGGTAGAAGTTGCTTAAAATCACCACCAAAAATCACGAGTTTGCCACCAAACGGTAAATCGTTATTCATGATATCTCCCAAGGTTCGCCCCATTACTTCTAGTGCATGACGCGGTGCCATTGGTGCTTCGTCCCAGATGAAAACATCGATTTTTTCTAGGTATTTTGCGTCTTTAGACTGAAGCTTAATGCTTGATGTTGAATCAGAGTACAGGGGGACTGGTAAACCAAATGTTTTATGTACCGTCCTTCCCTGGGGAAGCAATGTTGCTGCAATTCCAGTAAATGCCATACAACTCACACTTTTATTTTTGCTGTTGAGCAAGTGCCATAGGGTTGTATAAACGAAAATTTTTCCAGAACCTCCTGGTCCGTCGATATATATACAATTATGATCATTTTTTCGCTGATTGTCTGAATCCATCGCATCCATTACAGTATATCCTATCGACATCATCAGTGCCATCATCAACATCGATATATTCAGTAATCAAACGTTTTGAATCATATCAGAGATATTAATCATATTTTTCTTGTTATTCCAGTCAGTTTTTCATATTCTTATCGTATCCACATCATGATTGTCATTTTTATCACCATCAAATCATCATCAACATCATCATTATTTGATTAATATTGTCAAAACGTATTTTAGATCAATTGAAATTACGAGATCGAAAAATGTAAGTGCAAAAGGTCGTAAGTTTGGCGGATACGTCGTTCTTGCATTTCAATTTTCAAGGACAATTAAAAAACAACGTAAAGGCCAAACGTCGTATTATTTTTTTTCATGATTTTTGATTATTTTTCCAAATAGATAAATCGGAAAAACGACCGTTTCGAAAATTTATGAAAAAAAATACTATGATAAAAGCAGAAGGTCGTGAGCGCCATTTTTATTTTTTTTTCATGTTTCATGATTTTTTCAAGTAGCTGTAAAACTCGTAAAACGCAAAGATAAACCGAAAGAACGACCATTTAAAAAAAAAATCGATAAAAAATACTGGTAGTTAAAAACAGAAGGTCGCAAGCGCCATTTTTTTTCTTCTTGATTTTTTCAAGTAGTTATAAAAAGTCGTGAAACGCAAAGAAAAATCAAAATTGACAACGTTTCGAAAATTCATAGAAAAAAAAAACCAAGGTAAAAGCAGAAGGACGTAAGCGCCAATTGACCAGAAAAAAACAAAAAAATATTGGTGGCTACGACCTTCTGCTTTTAATTGACCCATTATTAAATTTCAACGTTTATGAACGAATCTTCGGGTTTTCATGCCAAATACAAAAAATAAAAATAAAAATATGACCTTTTGCCGTTACGAACAGCAAAAAGTCGTATAATGGCGATTAGATTACGTCCTTATGCCATTAAACACGCGTTATCTTAACAATATTGATATTGTTGAGCAATACCAGATATTTTCATTGTGTATATGTCCAAAACATCCAGATTTACAGAATATGGGCAATTCAGGCCCAGCAGTAGTTGAGGCGCAAGTAGGGTAAGATGGTTGCTAGACTAATTGGTTCCCGATCGGGCACTGTGTCTAAAAGTGGGACATTTGGTCAGAACCCTAACAGGCTGCTACAGTTCAGCCAGATTGGGGCCACATTTGTAATCTGGCAAACTATTCAGATTTCAGAACCCGATCAGCGCCACGTCAAATTTCTACACGGGAGATGGCACTCACACCGTTTTGCTGTGCCAACCTTCATCAGAGTACGATGTTTTTGAATAGATAATTCAATTCGTGCTGTTTTTTTTTGTTTTTGTCTCTCACTGTCAACTTATGGGTAGCAGGAGAGGCGGCAATCATAGAGACGGTGATGGAGATATCGGGGAGAGATAGAAATCGATCGGCAATACTTTTTCATTCGGAATCGTATTTATTTGTGATGCAGCAATGGTGGAACATTTTCAAAGGTTTTGCAATTTTACAAGAGTTACGAAGCCGTGCCGCGTCGAATACCAATATTCACTGAAGATGTAGGTGCCGGACGGCGATCTCGAGCGATCGGTCATGGCAGGATCAGCGACATCGTGGTGTACGAAGAGTGGCAGGTGTTCGCAGATTCAGTGTTGAGAGATTCTTGTAAAATGCTGCATTCACACTTTGACTAGTGAATTACCCGGAGCCAGAATATCCATGAGGTCGGCAACCTTTTACCGTTCGGGCGAATAGACAGTATGCTGGAACTTGAATCACACAAAATTTCACCAAATTTTTACGAATTGTAGTATGAAAAGTCTACTGTACCAATTCTAGTGATTCTTATCAGGGTGGATATTCGTTTGAGATACTCACGCCAGTACGGATCGAACGCAGCGACGAGAGCCAAAGTGACTGCGATGAGGGCGAATAGTTTCATGATGGAGGATCGGCGAGTGGGACTCTTCGAGTAATGCCAAACGTGGCCCGCGAAGTCCCCCTTTTATACCCGAGACGAGAACCGATGTGACGATCATGTGACTCACGACTGGACGCGAATGTGGAAGATAATCAGAATCCGTCCTCGAACAATTATCAGGCGACTCACGAAAATCGTGGGACATAAAGTAACACTGACTTTTTTTATTGCACCCAACCGGTGGATAGGCTATTCGAAGTTTAACGGTGCTTTTTAATGGAAAGGATGTTTCGGACCACGATTTTTTGGCCGGTCGGTTTCGGACCACGCTACCGTAACTAGCGGGTGGACACAGATGTTCGACAATCCGTTTCACACGAATTTGCAACATTGATATCGGTATGACCTCTGCAAGCCTGTGAAGGCATTAAAAATGTCGACTGTTCTCTCGTTCTCATTGCATTTTTTATTGATACCAGCCGACCCGAAGCCCGCGCTCTGCGCGGGCCGATGATTTCTCGAATTCTCAGATTCTCGAAATGATGAAGATTGGCTCATAACTTGTATCGTGGGTTGTCTTCCTTAGCATTGAAATGGACTATTTTTAGAACTGTGCGAATATAGTGTTCGAATCGAATTGAATCGTATATTTAGTTCAAGATTTCGAATAATTCGATTTTTCGAGTAACTCGAATTTTTGAATAGTTAGAGATTTCAAATAATTTGAATTTTTGAATAATTCGAGATTTCGAATAACTCGAACATTCCGAACTATCCGCACCATTCGAACTATTCGTAATTTTCGAACTCTTCGAATTATTTGAAGATTTGGATCCTCCTAAAACTTGACACTTTCAAAGATTGAAATAATCGAGGAAATAATTTGAGTTAGTCGAGGATGCGCATTATTCGATCCGAATGCAGAGCATTTTATTGTTGTCCGAATCGAGAACACTTTCTACGCTCACTCACTAAGTTGAGTTTTTTTCCTATGGGCCGTTGCTACAAATCTGAAAAATTTCGTACGTGTAGATTCGAACCAAGAAACATATGCGCGCTCCATCAACGATCTACCACGAATAATTGCAAAGATGAAAATCAACTTTGGTCTCATAAGTTTCAATTTCGCTCAAATCCGAATGAATCTTACAAAAATACTTGTATTTTCTCAACGCGCACACCAATTTTCAAGATCCCATGTCGATTGATGTAGGAGTTAATCCATCTTGAGGAGAATAATTTTCGGATAAATTACAATTACTTCAGTTGAAAATTGATGAAAAAAAATATGTACCCAATTGTTGTTCATCAATTTTTCATTTTCTCAAAAACCTTCCTTCTTTTTAAGTCTTCGAACTTTTTGCATCTCAATTTTTCCGGTCAAACCCAAACTGCTCAAAAGCTCTATGGTTTTATTTTTTTAAACCCATCTTTCCCAGCAAAGATTTCAGAGGTGAGAAAATGTATTATGGGAAGAAAATCTGTTAACGAAGTTCAATTTCTGAATTGAATGATCGATCTTTCTACGCAGCTTGAATATGACAAGAGGTATTCATGTACCCTATCGAAAATGACTAACAATGAGATTCGAATTTCACTTGAACAAGAAATCTTTCTCATCTTTCTCGAAAATGGACTGGCTCCCACATTGATGAATACAATACCTTAAAAATTGATGTGCACGTCCAGGAAACAGTTGAGAAAGAGCCAGTGTAAGATTCTTGCGAAATTCGAATTTGGGCCAAAAATGATTTATATCTTCTACCTGGTTTGCAGTAGTCGTTTGAGTGCGAAGTACGTTTCCTGGTTGGTCCTCCTTGGAATGAATATGTAGAACGGAAAGAATCGTAAGGTATTTAACTAAATTGGGCGATGTCAGTTGGGCGATGTCAGAAGTCCCAGTTAAGTACGAATAGCCTGAAAACTTCAGATCATTTGTCAAAAATATATACGATTTTCTCTAAAGAGTCGCAATTATCCGGAACATCCTTATTTCCTGGAAGCTTTGAATTATTCTTCAGTAGAATCAAATTATTCGAAATTTGGACAATTCGAATCATTCAAAGTTTCGAATAATCCGATTCGATCTTGAAATTGAATTTCCCTATTTGATTCGCAACTAATTATTTGAAAATCGGTCAATACGGGAAGTATACTCGAGGTGGTCGATAAAGAATTTACCGTTCATTAGTACAGAAAATAATTCCTATGTGAGGGCGTTGCATTAGATAGTCAAATTCATGTGAAGCCGACCTTCGGAATTTCAATGGGAAAGCTTTGATCCGGTTACGAGCTTTTCTGCTCAGATATCACATCGTATGTCGAACTTCGCGTGTCGCATTCAGAAATACAGTTTGTTGTAAGGAAAGATCCGCGAGTAGGTGTGAGAATCTTTCAATCATCCTGTTTCGTGCAAGCATTACAGCTCTGTAAAAAGCACCGTTAAACTTCGAATAGCCTATCCACCGGTATGGGTGCAATAAAAAAAGTCAGTGTTACTTTATGTCCCACGATTCTCGCGAGTCACCTGATAATTGTTCGAGGACGGATTCTGATTATCTTCCACATCCGCGGCCAGTCGTGAGACCAAAAAGACCAAATAATACATTCTTATGGACTGACAATGAACCTGTGTTTTATATATTGTTCGTAGGTTTTAGGTGAA
The DNA here is from genome assembly GCA_018420115.1 of Euura saliciscinereae. Taxonomy (NCBI): domain Eukaryota; kingdom Metazoa; phylum Arthropoda; class Insecta; order Hymenoptera; family Tenthredinidae; genus Euura; species Euura saliciscinereae. The sequence continues at coordinate 43,348 of JAFFZH010015956.1, forward strand.
ATAATAAATGAATGAAAAAAGAAATTATTTATGATCATTGTTAAAAAATCATATTTTCATAATTTCTTACTTCACCCCTCTTGAGTCAGTACTAAATATCGTCTGAGAAGCTCCAGCATGTGCGTGCCTCATTTGTTCGTGAAAAAGTCCAATTTTTTCGAGATGCATCAATTGTTACTATAATATTTTTTTTACTCCCTTTTCCCTTGAGGCAGTACTAAGTATTACCCCAAAGAGTACCCATTTTTCGTGGTTAATCAAAAGAATTTCAACATGCGTCAGTATTTAAAATTTTTTTTTTGAAATTTTCTTCTATTGTCTTGAGGCAGTACTAAATCTCATCTCATAGACTGTGGGTTTCACGAACCTATACTTTTTTCATGAATAGGCACCACCTTTTTAGCATGCATCAGTGATTTTCGAAAGTGAGGGTTTTTGACACCCTAATGTGTGCAGTTCCAATTCCACATTGCTCGTTATAAATGATATTCAAATTTTGCCGCTCGCCGGAATTTCACGGGTCTCGGCTCTTCGCAGCGCCCTCTAAAAAGTGAGATTTCAGGAGTACTTTCAGACGCCCAAAATCTGGGGTGATATGATGCACCACAGCAGACAGCCCGACAGCCCCAAGATCTTGACAAACATGGCTGCTGCGGTATTGGGGACCGTCCTGAGAAAATCATCAGGATTTCCTCTAGGCGGCAAGATTTTCCTAAAGAATGGTGCTGCTCTCAATGTTGCGAAGTAAGATTCACGCCTCAAACTATCTCACTCATACCCGACCTGTAACACCGATTTCATTACGTAACCTCACTATAACCTACAAGACTCTAATCGAGTTTGTAATCACTGGACGATTTCTGTATTCTCTGCTCAATATCGGACACCCACTAATCCCAATCCTTTCTACAATGTCAACAGAAAACCAGTTCCTATCGCTTCCTCCAATGACCGATTCCACGAACCTTGGAATACTCCGTTTTCACATGTGATACGTATGGCATTGTCAAAATAACCCATCTCAGGTCTACCCCAAGATATCGTGGGATTCATAACCAATTGCGTAATTTTACAGCCAGAAGCGGGAGGCGCATCAATGGACCCCGGATTTGGAATGGTTGAAGCAGTTCAGCGGTCCGGTGCTGCATCCGGACGTTTTGACGTCGCAGTACCCGATTACTTACAAGGCGGAGATCGCCCTGCCTCTGGAGAAGAAGGTGGTTAACTCTTTCCTCAATTTTGGACCGCAGCATCCCGCTGCTCACGGAGTATTGCGTCTCGTACTTGAGCTAGACGGAGAGACTGTCATAAGATCAGATCCTCACATCGGCCTGCTGCATCGTGGAACCGAGAAATTGATCGAGTATAAAACCTACACGCAGGCTTTGCCGTACTTCGATAGGCTCGACTATGTCTCCATGATGTGCAACGAACAGTGCTATTCCCTCGCCGTTGAGAAATTACTCAACATCGATGTGCCTATTCGAGCCAAATGGATTCGCGGTGGGTATTTGACGTAAATTTTCGGCATTTCGCGTCATATCGATAACGCATTAAATGTAAACATTGTCCATGTTCCAGTTCTCTTCGCGGAGATAACTCGCATCCTGAATCACATCATGGGTATTGGTACCCACGCGTTGGACGTCGGAGCTCTTACACCATTCTTCTGGTTGTTCGAAGAGCGTGAAAAGATGATGGAGTTTTACGAGCGTGTGAGTGGAGCGAGAATGCACGCCGCCTATGTAAGACCCGGAGGAGTAGCTCTGGACATGCCTCTGGGTTTGATGGACGACATTTACGAGTTTGCCACCAAGTTTGCGGCACGTTTGGACGAAGTCGAGGATCTCCTTACGGAGAACAGAATTTGGGTCGCGCGTACCCAAGATATCGGGATAGTCTCTTACCAAGAAGCACTTGACTACGGATTCAGCGGTGTTATGCTCCGAGGATCTGGAATCAAGTGGGATCTCAGAAAGTCTCAACCCTACGACGCCTACGATTTGGTTGAGTTCGATGTCCCCGTCGGAACTAAAGGAGATTGTTACGATAGGTGAGACAGAAGACGTGACTTGGGTGCATTGAATGCCGAAATTAATCAGGAGGTCGATTCCACGGACCTGAAAATTAGCAAGGAGCGAGGGAAATCTGAAACTGCGACTATGAATATTGTCTAGAAATTTGTATTCCTTCAAGTAGTACTACATATTCTTTTAACGATTGTATACAGCAACTGTGGAGGAAATGATGCAAAAAACTGTACTATTGCTTCTGAAAAACCTGGAAACTCGGGGAAATTCATTCTAAAGTATGATTTCATAATCGCAATCATTGACGACTGAATTTCACCTACAATATTGAACCCATTCTGGCTTTTCGCGCCAAAAATTTCGTCCTTCTGGTTTGAAATTGAGTAAAACATTGCACTAAAAATTCTATTTTCAACCTTCCAGATATCTCTGCCGTTTGGAGGAGATGCGCCAATCGCTGAACATCATTCATCAGTGCCTGAACAAGATGCCGCCAGGTGAAGTCCGCACGGACGATGCTAAAATTGCGCCGCCACCCCGTTCCGAAATGAAGTCGAGCATGGAAGCGTTGATCCATCACTTCAAGCTCTTCAGTCAGGGTTACCAAGTGCCACCCGGTGCCACATACACAGCTATCGAAGCCCCGAAGGGAGAATTCGGAGTATATCTCGTCAGCGACGGAGGAAGCAAGCCGTACCGCTGCAAGATCAAGGCCCCTGGCTTTGCCCATTTAGCTGCACTAGATATGATCGGCAGAAGACACATGTTGGCTGATATTGTCGCCATCATCGGTACTCTGGATGTAGTATTCGGAGAAATTGATCGATGAGTTAGCTCTCAAGACAGTTGTATATATAGATCAATCCAGTGGACATGTAATTTATGTACTTGACAAGAAATTGCAAGTTATTTGAAATAATAAATTGAGAGGAAACGATGAAAGAATTTCCTCTTCTTCTTTCTCTTCTTAAATACTCGTTATCGATCTGATTGTCTGTTATTATTCATCCTACGGTATACGGGGTATCCTCTGTCTATTCAATAACTCGTATATTCGATTTTTAATTCACGTTCCAAAAGAATCTCGGACACTCAAACGATGAACGCGCTTTTCAGACTAGAAACAAGAACTTCAACCACTTCTTTGATAACTACGGCCTCATTTTTGTCAGGCATAATTGAAATTTTTTTCTGATTAGGAAACTACGTCGGTATGATTATTTTGTTTATTCGTTTCTTCCGAGAGATTCAACTTCAACAATGAAGCATCGACGCCGAATTCAGGATCCTCGTTGAGATCTGGTCGATCTAAGAGCTGGACAATTATGTAATAAAGTAGACAAGATTTATCTGTTGCATAATCAAGGTAAAAGGAATCGAAAACCGGTTAATATCCGTTCATTTCCTCGATTGGATCTTTGACTGATGTAAATATTTATGTCTCAATAGGATTGTGCCTGTACAAGGATATCTTGGCTCTTCTACACGTCCAACGTCAGGACCAGTGGATGATATCAAAATCCGGAATGCAGTACTCCCAGAAATTCTCGGACGTGCCTGAAAAAAAAACAACAGATGTTTCAGTCTGAATAAGTCTAACTTTTATACAAGTTGAATAGGAGGCTCCAGTATTCAACGTTGTTATGATAAGATTATTGAAAAAATCGCTATTTCAAGCTTCGAATATTCCAACAAGTGTTAAATAGAATGTTATCATTTTCTAAACTGAGTAATTCGAACAAAATTTGACTTCTGATGTAACGATTTCGATTTTAATACTCTGTTGCATTAATTTTCTGAAATTTGGATAGAACTGGCCAATAATGAATGACATTTTGTAGATTTTCATGTAGAATCAATGCTGCAGGATAAACTGATTGGATTCATAATTGGAAGGGAAACGCTTGGGCTAGAAAGCTTTCTAGCGCGTTCAGATAAGAGACTCAACTCAACGATGAATAGTATGAAGCAGAAGCTACTCGTCTGTTCATTCAAACTAGTCGAATGCGTCAGGGATTCTACCAAAGATCCTTACGAAGTTTGTCGATTTTATCGATATTTTAATCAGGTATATCCAATTTATGATTAAAAAATTAATCTCACCGTTAATGATTACAATTTTTTTTACAAGTTCCAAACTTATTCTGTCTAAGAATCGTTCCTCCAAAGAATAGGAATCACTCAAACATTTTAGAAAGTCTGGAATAACGAAGACTGCTTATTTAACTCAGTTCAAAAATCGCTTAATTTTTTTGAAGACTATATTCGAATGAGTCTAGAGTCCGTAAACTAAAGAAATTTTGAGGATTCAATGATCACTCATAATCAAATAAGAATAAAAGTGATCGACGCAATTTTTTGGTCATAAATTCTAGTATCAAAGAACCATCTTCGCTCATTATACGTGTATCAATTTCTCCTTTATTTGGCTTTATAATTTCTCATTTGAAGTCAAAGGTCTGAAGGCTTCTCTTCTTCTTTCTTCTCCGGCTGACAACTCTATTCATCAATATTCAAGTGCCATCTGATCTACGGCTCTGCGCCGAAAGGTGCTGCCGCCGTATCTGAAAACTGGTGAATCCCAAGCTATGTGATCTTTTGAATATCATCAATAACCAATTAGTCTGTAGAAGTACAAAACATCCTTACCAATAATTGGTTTTTGCTTCACGATATTCAGATATTGGACCCGATCGTTGCGGTTGCAGTTTAATTCTTCTACGTTGAATGAGATTTCGATTCGAAAACTCAACCGGGGCGTTTTTCACGCTGATGTTGTTGATTGAATTCCAAATTAAATGAATATTTACGGTGTTACGCGTTGATAGCTTGCACTACCGACGACGAGTATTCGAGCCGTTATAATCCATTGAAATAACAGGTTGCAGAAAAACTTGAACGCTCTTCCCGACCAGGCGTAGTTCTTGAACTGGTTTTAGAGTGACAAAGGTCCGAGTCGCACGGAGTGGTTATTTCCATGCGTGTCCTCGCAGAGTGCGGACTAAATGAAATAAAAAGAAAACAGACAAAAAAGTCGACGGTCTGGTATTATTTCGCGCCATCAAACTCACTCTTAAGCGTCGTTTTTATCCACCTCCACATATTTACTCAACACTTGAAGAAACAAAAAAATCGATCTAATTTTCCACTCGTCGTATACCTGAATAAAGAAAAACAAATAAAAAATATAAAAAGCATCGACCATGAATATTGAGACCGTAGCTTCTTCATTTGCCAATTAAGAATTATGAATGCCAAGCGATTATAGAGGTCGAGAAATTCATCCATATTTTTTTCACGTGCTGTTGATTATTTCAACGTTTATCGTTATGCACTGTCAAATTCAATAATAATTTAATTAATTTTCGACCTTTTCGATTACTTCTCATGAATTTTTCGCAGACGATTGCAACACCATTATATCAATTATCATATTGATACGGTTTTAATTTTTCAAACATTGGGATAAAAGGAGAAGACAGCATCGTTAATTGGGTTCGAGTCTTGCTTTGTTACCAATTAATTAAATTCTGGGTGCTATTATCAAAAGATGAAATAGAAAATCTTCTGATGTATTCGCTCGGTGCTCTACTAAATCAGTTTTTAGACAATATAAGTAATAGACGTGATTATCTCATCAAACTCGTTACAGAATTAGTGATTTGAACGCCACGTACTACGGGTCAGGCAAATTATCCGAATTTAATGAAAAGAAAAACAACATTTTTCTTATCGTTTTGTGGGGATAAACGACGATTTGATTAGAATATAAATATAAATCGTTCGCTATCAGAAATCTTGGAAATACCCGTATTCAAAGACTTCGAATGCCAGATTATAAAATGCATGTTGAAATCTCTGATGGAAGGAACAAAAAAATTGTTTTAATTACAATATTAATTAAAATTCTTTACACAGATTGTAAAAAACCGAAATTTATGATTCTCAGAAGACGTGTTACAATAAAAACACACTTTTGGGACCGTGCAATTCTAGATTGCCCTTCTGATACCCCTTTTCCTGGATATTCGTGAACCTTTTTTCACGTTCAGACTTAATATAATTCCAGTTCCAGGGTCTCGAGGTTTTTGACTTCGTCCCTGTGTAGATCGAACCACTTTTTTATTTCGTCACGAATAATTTAATTCGACCTTAACGGTTATCAAGGATGTCCGCGATGATCCGCGAGAACTTTTAATCTTTATCTCGACGGTTCTTAATATTATTCTCGAATTAAAAGCTTAAATTAACTATAATTTATTCCGATTCATAGCCGGAGATTTTTAGTGTCGAGATATACAGCGAGAGTGACACTGATAAAATAATTAGGTCTGCAAATTCGAGATTTTGAGAGTCAGTCCCGAAAGAATGGTAAAAACAATTCCGTGAAAGTCTGCAATAACCCTTTTAGTTAATTTAAAAAAAAATTGTCAACATTAATTTGTTTGAATTTATGGATTCTCCAAATTTTCGTAAATCACGTCACTGCGTTATAAATGGCAGATGATAATAATCACCAGCTCAGGCACAACTAGATACCGTCGTTGTTGGTGACCTTAAAAATGTGGGATTTTAATCAAACGTGTAAAATTCCGTCGATCAAGGATTCACCCGGTGAACTTTTATAGCCCCACGATCTTCACGTTCGTAACTATAAAATATGTTCGGTTTGACTGTCGAGCTGATGATTATGAAAATTTTGTAATATCGTGGAGATTCGTTCGTTTTCTATTTTTTTTTTATCGCATAGATGCTGCATGAATAAATTTCCTCACATTTATGAGTCATTACTTATATATTCTAACGTCACAATTGCAAATTTCTTCCACACGCGTCAATCTGTCGAGTCTTGAAGAAGATACGATATTCTAGTGGAATCGCTGAACTATGCTAATGATTGAATGTCTGTAAATCATTTCGACCTGGGAGAAACTCTTCTTTCTTCTTCTTCTTTCATCGATCTATAGTAACTCTTTTAGTTTCCGCATTTCAGAATTCGCCCACTCAAAATCTAAAAACTTCGTCCCACGTTCTATTCCAGTGACCAACATCTGAAAGTTGAACGTTCGCAACTATAAATATATTATCATGATAAGCCTGGAGATGTAAAAAAATAAATTTTACCAAAGTATTCACGTTAGAAAATAACAAAAATCTCTTATTGGGATTTTGCATCGAATTTTTTGTCCGATTTTTATATGCGTATAATGTAGAGTAGCTCGAAATAATGAGGTCATGCCTTTTTTTCTTTCGTTAAAAATGATAATTACAAAAGTTACAGGCAATTAAATTCCAGCATTTTTTCCGACATACCTTAGCATGAACTTAGTAATTTTTGATCCGTGAATTTCCTTGAATTTTGTTTCAGTTGCAAAAAGACCTAATTATTTTTTCGCAAACTACTGATATACGAAATTAAATAAATACGTGCATAATTCGATGAGACGTTACGAGACGACGAGACGATTTCTTAACAATGTTCGTCCTTCTCCAATTCCTATTATTTAACGATTGATGTTTATTATTGTGTAGTGCGCGTCTTCCACATAGTGCACCTTGATCTTTGTTTCGTGCGCATACCTTCACGAAGATATTACATAAGACCACGTACCGCTTCTACGTCGGGACCACGATTCCTTCGTGAAATGTTACAGGGGTTAAAAGGGTACAATTAAATCAAGTGACACGTTTATCGCGGTATTATACGTGTAAACAACGCGTACATACTTGGTATACAGTCTCTCGCGCCAGGTACATGAAAAAAATATTATAAACTGGTCAAAAACACGAATTTTTGTTTTATTCAAATCAAGTGTTGTGGAATATAATTCTGAAATTAATAGACACATAGAAAAAAAAATACTTTAAACGGAAAGAAATGAGAGAAATTTGTGCCTATTTCGTGTATGTATTGTCATTTTCCATGACGCATGATGTCATGCTATTTTGCTGAATCATCCGGATAAGCATCATGCTAAACCAGAATTTTAAGATTAAACTTTCGCTACGATGATCAAATTTCTACTAAATCTCAACGAGGTAACACTAGGAATACTTATGTCTACGAGTGGAAAAAATGTGTTCCGATACTCATTAATTGATAGAGGCAACATCTGCGGGTTCCTGGAATAAAAAATCAGAATATAAAGGATTATGACGTATCTACACGCATTATATTTTGTCTTCATTTAAAAATCGAATGGTCATGTCCAGTAGATTCATCAACCAGACTACATTTTTAGGGCTAATCGACCCTTTTCTTCTTTCTAGTCATTTTTGTCCAGTTTTTCCATTCAGTGTTTTTCCCTACGCTTAAATTCCCGTTGGCAATCACTTTGCGAGGTGAGAAGCGCATGTTTCTCGAATCAACCTCGGGGTTCTGAACCATCAAAGTCGCGGATGAGGCGAGCCAGAATTTTCTGCGGTTTAAAGGTTTGGAAAACCTTCGTGGCGTAGGGTTTGGCGCGGGGGCGAAACTTAACTGATCTCCATTTACTGGTTTTAGGGGGTTTTTCAAACCAGCTTTCAGCCTTCAATTTCAATTGCCTCGTAGAGGCAATTTTTTCGCATATTTGCGAGTAGAAATTCAAATGAAAGAAAGGATGGCCAGAAGGAATGATTAGACCTTCGTTAAGGCTTGTCGGCGACGTTATAACGACCGACGTCGTAATTCCAGACAACCGATTAATAATCTATTTGTAGGTAAGCTGACGAAAACATTCAAATTTGAATCACCTATCGCCCGCGGTTTTTCTCTTAATGGAACAACAACAAAAAACAGCCACGTAATTCACTATTGCCATACAAAGACAGCCAGCGATAAACCAAGTCCCGAATATTTTATGGTAGTTTTAACCCATTGACCTTGAGACACCGATCTTTGCGTCAAACAACTGCATAATCGCGCCATTCATTCCGAGTAAATAATATCGAAGAAAAAAATCAGAAATTTCTCCGATCTGCAGGAATGAAATTGCACTTCACACGTGCCGCATATAAAGGAATTCAAATTCTCATCGCGTGTATAGAGAAGATGGACAATGGTCCTGCAGGACGTGGACAAAAGGCATACGTGACGAGAGTCAGTTCTCTTTTGTGTAAATTTGACATTTTTCCTCTTCTCCTGAAAACAATCTGCGGGTCTGGCACAAGCTTGAACCGCGACGTCGGGGCCAAGGTTTTGAAGCGACGAACCTTCGTCCTACACCCGGCCGCCATTAGGCTGGTCATTTCGTTTCGTTCGCATCATACTTCTAATAGAAAGTCACGAATTCAAAACCTGTGGTCCGCGAATTATTACGAATATACGCACGTAGAATCGTAATGGCAATCGAGGTTTGCCAACGTTTGCAAAACGTAGACGCGTTTCAACTTTTGACAACCCAACGAGTCGAATGTATGTGTAATGTAATGTGTAATGTAGGTGATGTGTACGTCATTGAAAAATTAATCAGGCGTCTTTGTACACGATTTACACCTCACACGTCGGACACAACGTTTACCGAGAGAACGTTGCCTGTTTAAGTTTCTCCGTTTAATTGGTAGACTGAATATCTACAGAATTCCACGTCTACTGGACACGAAAAAAACGGAAAATTCGACTTCAACGTCTTCGATCTCGATCCAAATCTCAAGAAAAATTGTGTTTCGCACCAGGAAAAGACTCATGTGAAACGATTTTGAGGAAAAAAAGATTTTAAACAATTGCACAAAACGTGGTTTTTTGCTGATATCTCGGGACTGGGTCGAACTAGGGCTCATTTTGAAGCTTATGAACCACAGGCTACCATACTGTACTGTAATTTTGACCAACCGTGACATTATGAACAATTGGTCTCTTTTTTTACCCATTGAATGGTTTTTCCTGAAAAACACAACAAAACTGAAGAGAGTATTATTTTGTTAGAACATGAAAAAAAATTGTTGAGTGTGTAAAAACCGAGACAACGGGGAACTCAAAGACGTCTTCGAGAGTTGAAACAACATGTAGATGCGAAAAAGTGAGACATTTGTTGTCCATACGACTACTTTTACACAACTTTTAGTTCTCTTCTGTCACGGTTCGAGCCTCCCAGGTGAATCTTTTTGGCTATTCAATATTTTTCCAAAGCGGCCAATATCCGACAACTTCAGACTATACCCAATATATAAAACTGATCATAGTGACAGAAAATAGCGAGAGAAGTCTTTCGAAAGAGGCGATTTTTTATCGATTTTCATACTTGAATTTTTTTCAGGTCTTAACGGAATAATACCTTTTTCAAACTTTTTTCACAGCTCCACAATAGCGTGCAATATGTCACATAAAATAACTGGTCAAATTGGTTAGAGGGTGTCTTTCAGAAAAAAATATTTACTGTTTCAAGTAAAGACTGATTGTTCGTGATGTTACGGTTGGACAAAATCATGGTTTAATATGGTAGCCTGGGCCATATAAACTTCAAAATGAAGCCCTATTCGAACCCCCTAGCTCTATCCAGTCCAGAGATATATAGAAACAAAAAACCACGTTTCGTGAAATTGTTTAAAATTAGTTTTTTTCCAAATCGTTCTATATGAGTTGTTTTATAGTTTTCTGAAATTGTCGTCGAAATCAAAAGTTATGAGATCCGAAGGATGTACGATTTGACATGGAATGACCCGAGTGGAATATTATAGTCTCAAGTTCACCTGAAACTCTGTTATTTTTCAACCTTGATGATGAGTATAATCATTTGATCAAGACAAAAATTCAGTTCCTCATTTTCAAGGTGCTGCAGGATCACTAACCTGGTGACGGACAGTCACTAGCATGCTAGCATAATGCAGCATAAATTTAAATTCAAATAGAAGATAAGGAGACATTTTCTCAAATATCCGAAAGATATTAACCGGTCTTCTTTTCAACTTCAAATTATTTATTTCCATGCCTGTCGGTTCGATGCCCCGCGGGAATCTTTTGAATTTGAATAGGCATGCGCGTTGACCTCGCCGATCATAACGCAAAAGTTCATGGCGTCTGTACAAGATATGGAAGCAAATGGTATTCTCGACTAAATGCCAACGACCGAGTCGTTGAAAAATAACAACTATTCTGTTATATCGATGATTTTATCTCCGGTCATCGCAGTTTCATGGTTCCTCGTACTTTGCCCTCGCAGACGAATGCAATGGCTACTCGACCAAAAATTCAAGGTTCCATAATCGTTGAATGAACACCAATAACTTCGGGCCACGAATATGATGCCATGCGGCTATCCATTCGCAATGCCAATTACATCACACCTCTGGCTCATATCGTGGCCTATACTAATCGAAGGAAAATTCTTACGTTATATACGTTTCTGCCGCACTCGCAATGTATGTACCTGCGTGTAGGCCATTCGTTCCAAGTTCGTCTCCTGGGTCGGGGTCATAACACCGTATTTATGCCGACAACCGCGATGACCAAAGACCTTCCGCAGTATCTTACTCACACTTGAGCCTCGTACAGATAACTTGCTGCTAAGTTATGGCAGGTGGCCTCCAAAATTCGACGCTTCAGCGCTTTATTCCATGTAAAATTCCTTGTTATACGGTTTCAGGCAATACAGGGTGAATTCCAACGATGATACAGTCTGAAGTTGGCGAGAATCAGGAAATGAGCTTCCAGACCGTTAGCTTGGTTCTGAATTGTCTAAAAGCTTGTTTCTCGATGCTATAGCCAACTTCAGACTGTGTAATGATTATAGGCCAATCAGTCGACCCGCACAATCAATTCACAATAACTTCAAAACTTTCGAAATTTGTATGTAAAATTAGGGCAAAATTTCGCATTTTTGCAAACAGTAAAATTAACGGTCAACTTAAAAGATTGCAAATTTATGCGACTGTTCGGGTCATCATTCCGATGAATCTGTGAAGTTTGCAGAACTTTTGAATTTTTCTTGGTCATTTATCACGAACATGAGACCCTAATTGTTAATACAAAAAAATATTCCGTACCCTTGAATTGGTTGGAAATTTCATCCATGATGCCTTTGACACTACTTCGAATTTTCAGAAATTTGGGAATTTTCTTGGCAAGAATATCGCGAAATTCCATTTTCCGGTGTAATTTTAGATAAAAATTTTCAAAAAATTTGGATTCATTGTTTGCCTTGAATGATTCAAATTTAACACGATAATGTGGTGTTCGGTGTGAGTCCACCTTCAAGCACGTGAACATATGGTGTTGAGCAACAAACTCGTATATGATACCGGTGGACGACAAGGTTCTGAGAATAATTTTACAACGATACAGTAAAATTAATCAAGGTTTTCTTTTGCCGTGGGCAATTTTTTGTAAATCGTCTCTCAAGTGAAGTATATACATATACATATAGTAGATATGCTAATTACAGGTTATATGGCTTTCCGCCGGTAGCTACGTCATTTTTTAACTACATTAATTCATGGGTATCGCAGTAAACGACAAATAGATGGAAAAAAAACTATTTAAGATTCTTGTCGTGATAACAATCAGGGCAACCTTTCAGGATGTCCTTTCAGTCGGTGTAAATTAATTTCATTCTCTCGGCGACGACGTCGTTATCAATCACTTTTTTTTATCCGCATATTTCGAGTCGATGGAACGGATCAAAGTTCGAAACCGACGATCATACTCATGTTATCGCAGGACTAGTTCTTACCGTGTCGTTACGGAACGTGTTGCAGTATTTAATTAAGGTTTAATAAATTTAACGCCTTTCTAATACACGGGCGTGGTTCGTGTGCTCCTAATCATAGTTGTAACCAGACGAGCACGCGATCTTGCCTGAATTAATTACAAGTATGTACTGTCGTTAAACTGTGATCGTCAAGTGCGACGAGACGCGGTTGAAAACAAAGGGAAGTTAACGAACAGGCATAATTGTTGGGAGTTATCGGTCTATACTCTATAATGTATCATTTAATATCGACGGAAAATACATACCTTTCACATACCCATCCACGAGGCTTCCTTGTCGAAATTATTTCTTACGCAAGCTGTATACCGCACACGCTAATGATAAGGTACATACAAACTAGTCCCTAGTTTAGAATGGGATTATGGAATCACGCAAAAACTATTCCTCGGATGACTTCGCACAAAGCATGAAATTCAAAGTCGACGATTCGCCTTGTGTTTCGTGATTCTTTTCCTTTTTATTTATATAGGCGCCAATTAGTGGCAAAAAACAAATCACCCGGGGCTCATTCGACGCGCCAATTGATTGTCTGAAAGAATTATAAATAAACACGTTTTGCAGTCCAATATGTTATCATACATCATAAAAGTTTCGATTGATGAGTTTATTGTTCTGTTACTGAACAATATCGCTGCAGGTTCACGGATCTCATAAACTGTCCTCGTGTGGGCGCAATGGTATCCGCAGACGAAGGATGGTAACCCGAACAGTTATATAAAAGGAATTAGTTGCTATAAAGTCTTCCACATGTATAGTATTTGCGAAAAAAAAAACGACAAATCTATACACATGTGTTCAGGAAATTCGAAACATGGTGATACAAAACAAGACAGAATAAAAGATTTCCAGCAATTTTATTTTTCCTCGTCCGGAAATCTTAGATCAATGGAAATAAATTATAAATGAAAAAGTATTCTCAAAAATCGTTATCTTTCACCATTGATTCGAAGCATTATTCATTACATACTTGAATAACAGCTAATTCGTCTGAATTTCAGTCAGGAAAAAATGATAATTTGGTCAGGAAATGACAGGGATTTTTTTTACTCTTTATAATGGCCACCATGATTATTCATTAGCATATAAGAATCAATTGCATAACTACTCGGATACTAACAACTTTTTTTATCATTCAGTACATGAGACAGTCGAAAGTGAATGGGTGCACGGAAAAAGCATGCTCAGAATCACAAACTCTATATTTCACCTGTTGAACTTCACCTTGGCGCGGATAAAATAAACCTTTGCATAATCAGCCAGTGCACGAAAACCATGTAATTCGAAACTCACGTTATTAAATTAACCCAAAAAGGATCCACATAATATTTGGATAATAAGAGTATAAATGAGTATAAAATTTATGACTTTGATACACGATTTGTAGAAAAATAGAAACACGATCTGTTGTCTATTCTGCACGTATAAACACCTGTACTACATGACAATTTACATCCATTTAAAACACCTTTTTTTACTGTTGTCTTTATCGTTTGATTTTTTGTTTGCCATACATTATTCGTTACTCATGATATTGCGTCGTGAATCTCATACACATTCGAGCCTACGAACGTTCGGAACATACGTGGTAACCGCAAGGTAAAACGATCTGAGCAAGCAATATGCTGCACAATGGCACAAAGTTACATAATAATTCTAGTTATGCGCTGCTTAGTTATGCCCAACTAGTTTTCTAGTGTCAGTATTTTTCGTCAGGCTTATTACACATATCGTCGTCGATTTACTGCAAATTGCCCCAAAGTACAATCCCACTTGGACAAGCTGGGCCGAATCGCATTCGGAATCCCAAACCGTGCCGCGTTCGGTGGCTACCGTGAACGATAGCGTGAAACGAGGACAGTAATAACAATTATTGTCATTACCACCATCCGAAGAAGCGATGGTGCAGACCTACGTGGCTACGTGTGTTTGTCGCCTATAAATACCAGGCGATTTTTCAATCAGCGAGAACAATGGTCGAGCACGAACGTGATGCCGAGTGTTTGCAGGATTCTTGTATCATGATGAAGAAATGATTGGTTAATCACACCCGATGCCTCGCCATAGGATATTATGTCGATATATCTAGACTCGAAGAAATGAATATCGTCGCGAATAAATGGGACTGATTCAACTCCTTCGTTCTATCGACGTGAAACAGCCTTGTCGACGAAATTGACTCGAGCGTGTAATCATCTTTCCATTTTCTCAGCTAATCGTCGATCGGAAAGTTTATCTCGAACGAATTCGTTACTTTCGTTAATTTTTATCTCGGTGTTGGGCAACCGTCATTATTTTGTGATTTAGTAAACGATTATGTAATCGCAAGGAATCGAGCGGTCCTCCGCAGGAGCCCGCAACACATGTGTGTGTCGATGCTGTACGTACGACTGCGGGTTCGGTAGTCAATTTTAAGATCACATTTACACTTCGGTGATTTTAGTACTTGGAAAGGCAATGTGTTCGTCGATCTCCAGAATGTAAACGATCTACCAATCGCGCGTTCCGTGGGTTTAATTATAGACGACGTGCCAAATTATGACGTGTAAATAAATAAAAAAACGATGACACGGTTTTATAAACTTGTTGCATAATACTTACTGGATATTATTCATGCCACAATATTCTTCGTATAACTGACTTTGGTATAGTGGGATACTCATTATCTGCGTATACAATAAATATGAAGTGTGTACGTATAATAAATTAATGATTGCTGCACCAGTTTTCGCAATTCTTTTGTACACAGAAAATTCATTCTGTGTTAGATCTATGGGATATTCTTGTAGTAATTAGGTACGTGAAATCCAGGGCTTATTTTTTCATGAATATTTAAATAGTTCTGAACGAGAACTCTGTATTCTTCATAACCGTTGCAGCCGACCCATTGAGCGCAATCTTAAAAGATTTGCAAGCAGGTCTTGTTTCCCTACGTCACTTCGTACTTCCTATTATCTCGTTTTTTCATCTAGTCTGTGGTCTCACGCATTTGTCCCAAACATAACCGCGTCTTGTTAGCTTCTGCTCGAAAGAACCGGTTGGAATTCGTCTCTGGAATCTCGATGGAATTTTCGAGTCGTCATCGTGGTCCTGAAAGTACCGTTCCTTCCATTCTAAAATGAGTTTAGATCCATATGCAGCGAGATGACCGTCGGTATCAGTGAAAAAAAAAGTCTGAATGGATGATGATCGATATAAACCAGATTTTCACATCGCAACATAGTAAATATGAGGTGAGAGTTTTTCCCAGGCACTATAGGGCGGAAGTTGCGCGTTGCGTCACCGATGAAAGCTACGATCTACACACGCCACAATATAAAAAGAAAGAAGACAGAGAAGAGCACTACGCTCGACTTCTATTGAGGAGCAAAGCAGGAATGGGCTCCCCCGCTGTATTAATTATCGCCATTATTCGTACCGTGGAACAAATGACTCTGCAGTTCCTTCCACTAAACTGCAATTTTAATCCACTTGTAAACCCTAATAACCGATCAAATATCATGGTCAGCGATTTTGGTCGGTGAAAAGAATCGTTTCACCTGAACATAGATCATAGATCACTGGAGCTTCTAAGTGGTACCGGAGGCTACTCGGCTCGAGCAAGAACCAAGATCCACTTCTGGTTTCTGGGTCGACTACTTCAAGCTATACATATAAGTAGTTTAGTTGAAAGAGACAAAAAAAATGTCTTCTGCGATCTCGAAGATTCCATGAACAAAAATGAAAGACGAGACTGAAATTTTTGATGAAACTTAAATCTAATTCCGTTTCTCGATGAACTGCTGCTTTGACCTATGGAAACTTCGGGCATGCGCCCAGAAGTTTCTAAGAATCAATCCTCATCCTCTGACTCGTTGTGTCCAGGGTGAGGATTGAGGATTACCGAAGAGGCATGAACGCGATCGCAAGCCATCCGCACGAACTTACCGTGAGGTATAAGGTACGAGAAATTGTGTTCGCTTCGGTGTGTTAGTGGCATAAGAGAAAGAGAAAGAAACAGAGAATTACACAGGTGGGGGAATCGTAAATTGCCCACCTGAGCAACGCGGGCGCACGCAACTACGGGGCTGTTTAGTGTCCGGGCCACCTTCGTTCCGATCGCTCGACTTCGTTGCCTGAGAAACCCTCTCGCCAATCGCGCGGGTTCGATCAACAAAACAACGAAAATAATTGGCATACGAGAGATCCGATATAAAACTAACGGCGACCTAGAGAACTCGACATAACGACACGGGACCGCGATCGCGACTATTCTTTGAGGACACTTTTCACTGGTTGATAAGGAGACTGTTTATCACATAGTGACACATTTTTTAACCTAAAGACAAAGATATCAGAAATTTGAGGACAATCAATCAATCGATCCATCGATCGATAGATACTGGGAATAAAGTTCGGCGTGTATGAGCCGCGTGCAGGTAGCCACATCTACGAGAACTCAGTGAGGCCTAGGCTGAACACCTTCGCGACATACTTGTAGTCGTCGACTTTCTCCGGAGAACCTGGGTAGCCGGTAAATGTCTTCGGAGTAACGGTGGAGTATTACGTTCGACGAGGTGCTGTTGAGAAGCCCTCGATTGAGTGACCGACGACAACCGGCACCGGATCAGTGATCGAAAGAAGTGGAAGAAGAAGACTCAAGATGAGGGTACATAGAGGAATATGCGCCAAACTCCAGGGAGGATTTCTAAGACGATGGTGTAAGTTCAATTTCATCAACCTGCACATCGTCGTTCATTGATTTGTTAACGGCAACGCAGCTGGTTATTATTTTTTTTCTTATTTATCCTACAAGTTTTATGAAACTACACGGTTTCGACCTTTCGCGATGGACATTCGCTGTAATCGACTGAAAAATGTGGCACATACAGTTTCGAAAGGAATGAAAATTGTCGTGCTGCACAAATAGCGTTTTACGTACTTCTCGTCGGCTAACGACACCGTAATGTCTTGAGTAAATGGAGCGTGTATCCCCGTTCACATATCTACTTGTAACGTTCTAGATGTGTCTTTGAGTGTTCGAAAAAGCTAGAAGCTATACTATTCGGCTGGCATCGTCCTCAAATCCTTCGATCTCATTCTGCGATTTTCTCCGGCGCTCCTTGATTTTCTCACGTTCTTTTATCCTAGATTACAAACTGTAAGGAGGCGACGAGAGGTATGAGGATTTTCTGGTTTGGGGGTCGGTAGATTTATAACAGAGTAAAAGAACCAGTCCCGAGCGATTAGATCCACGTATGTACTCGTACATTCATGCGTACATAATATCGTAATGGTGTGTGGTTACGGGCTGCATTCCGCCAAGGCTGACTTACGTGTAACGACTAACAAGTGTGCCTCGCCATCGAAGATTCCTTTTTAAGATACAGTCAATATCATTTTACTCGATACTTTTCAGTCGCTTGAAATGGCAAACAAAGTAAAAACTGCCAAAAGTCATTCTTTATCTTCTTGATTGTTTTTCAACCGATTTTGGAAACACACTTTTTTTTTGTCTACGATGCACGAAATAAAATCTATCGGGAGTCGAATTAGGTGTTTCTGGTCTCAAACTATTCAGTAAAGAGGCCTTCTCAAAATGAACAGAGAACTTCTTGATCCGATCAAAATTTTACCAGATATTCATCATTTTGTAGAATAAGATAGCGTTTTTCTGTTTTCATACGTTACTTTTCATGATAACTCTAGTAAAAACAAAGTTATGAAAAAGTTCTTTGTTCATATTGAAAAGGCCTCTTTACTGAACAGTTTGAGACCAGAAAAACTAAAATCGGTCCACCGGTAGATTTTATTTGTTCCCCCTCAATTTTCCTCTTTCTTTTATCATTCTTTCTGTGCATGAAAATCGAAAAAGGGAATTCTTTGATGCCTTATCCAAAAACTGACTTTTTTTTTCGACCCCGTCTTCATTCGTGACGTCCTTCAGACAACCGCGATTTTTTCGTGAAGAGAAACAAAAATATCTATATGCAAACAATTTTATTCACCGTCTGTGTCAAGTTTTTATACAAGTTACAAACCGATCGGTGGTGTTGTGCCAAAACCTCGATGAGGTGTACTTCTTGCTGGCTTTTAGAAGCATACACATGCTCTCTCAGAGTTTGAGGAGCTGTCTTTTAGAAAGTAGAACCCAAGCTGAATAAAACTGTTTGTCTGCTGGCCCGGTTGTCTTCGGTTGATGCACCTAAATTAACGTTATTCAAAAACGATATTCATTGACTGAGAGCGTGAAAAAAGAACGTACAGTCGTGAGACTCTGGCGAAAGATTCCGGAACATCGGTATTTCACGATTTCATGTGATTTCTTAATTAAATTACACGCCCGAAGGACGTCGGACCGTCGATGCCGATGATATTTGCAGTTCTGTACGAGTTGAGGCTACACTAATCGTGACGTAAAGCGATATTTGACGCAAACTTGACGAGTTTTATCTCTAAAATTTTTTATTCCTAAGAATAATTTCAAATTCCCAGGTCCGATCACAATCTCCTGACCTTCTGCAAAGTTGATTCAGCCGTGTCGAAAAAAACCGTAGGTACGTTATGCTCACACGTCGTTCGATGATCCCTGTCAGAGCAAATCTCTAGAATCTGTTGGGACAATGATTAGGAAATTGTGTAACAATTGAGAATGAATTGTCACGCCTAATTAGTCTGATCGAATTAGAGGTAGTTTTCATCCGGGTTTGAAGTGATTTGGCTGTTATGGAACCAAAATGAGCGAGGATGGGACCAATTCTCGTCATTTTGCAGTCTTTTATTCTTCTCGTTTTCATTAATCTCGAGACAAGTGTTTTCCATTCTTGTTATAACGAGTATATGCATATATATGCAAAATACCAGTCAATTTACATCCTCAATGACTATTTATTCCGATCCCGAAGTGCTGCCGCTCAATTTTTTGCGCACAATTTTTATGATATAACATCCTGCGTCAGCATTAGTTGGATCGAATGGAATTCTGAATTGATTGAATAATGTTTATACCTTCTCGGAGCAGAATAGCGCTTCTGATAATATATTCGTCGATTATTGTTCTCGAACAATCGAATAATGGATCCGGGCCGAGCATATTATAGGGCTCAACAAATTTCGCTGGGAGTTCATGAATGATTGTGTACTGTGTCGTAATGCATTATTTGAGCTGTTGCAAGTCGAGGGTATGGTGCAAGCGAAGTGTAAATGACACAAAAAAACATTAGACCAGCTACACTGCGGAGAATGAAAATAAAGTTCTTTCACAACGTTCGATACATTGTCTATCTCGTATTTCGACAGGCCTAACGTCTTTCGATTCTGATCAGGTTCGATTCTACCTATTGGACAATGGCAGGGTTTATTGGTCGCCTTGCAAAAACGACCGCGACGGTTCGAAAACGATGGAATTTCTTTCTCCTTGTCTCCAAAGTCAAGCATAATGCGATGATCGTCGGTTAGGGACATCGATAATGGAAAAGAGGATCGAAATGTGATTAAAAATCGATCTTAAAACGCAGCGATTACCCCCTTGAAAGTCGATCAAGGAAGTTGGTCGAGGTGGGGGGACTCGACTGATCATTTATTGAAAACAAATGACGCAATTGTTTCAATTAGTAGCAATTTCCATTCATGTCTTGCGTGCGCCGCGGCCGTGTCACCGGAAATGGCGAATATTTCACCCGAGACTCGAGTCGAGTATCGAATCTCAGACAGCAAACAAGTTTTGACTGGTCGATTTTTCAATCACTTCGATCGATTTGAATTTCGAATTTACTCGCGTCCCACAGGACATGTAATTCCATCATCCCGTCAAGCGAGGTGCAGTAAAGAGTTGGGAGCTTGTCTAGTCTTGAATCTCTTAACGGTATACCCTGCTAAAAATTCCCGAGAGGACCAGTCAGGACCTTGTTCCAAATTACGACGTGGGGAATGGACCTATGTGGACCCATGTGGTCCTGACTCAGGAATTCACTTTTCTGAAGTGGAAAAGGGCCCTACTCAACATTCCCGAGTCAGGACCTCATGGGTCCACATAGGTCCATTCCCCACGTCGTAATTTGGAACAAGGTCCTGACTGGTCGTCTCGGGAATTTTTAGCAGGGTAGATACCGTATAGATTAAACTCAGCGGAGAGACGAAGCTGTGTCGAATTTGAGGTACTGATCCTTGGCCTGGTCTTCGCCCAAATTGATTCGAGAGTCATAATAATTCGTACGAAACATTATAGTTTGGACGGTGGAATTTTAAAGGCTGTGCCTGGTCTGTTATAGTCGATAGCGCAAGCACGAAGTTTTTGTGTCGCGTTTGTGACCAGCATAATTATATCTTCTTTTATGCAATCAACATGCTGATATAATTCTGCGAGGACAAGTCACGAAAGAGTGTCATTGTTATGATCTATGAAATAAATGGAGGGATAAATTGGTTCGCGATTATCTACAATTTTTTTTTTCGACGATTCATATACCACGTCCGGAATGATATCAGGGTTATGATACTAGAAACCGCATCATTATCGCACGACCCTGAAGACCGAATTTTTTACTCTAGCATAATTCGTACAGTTATCAATCAGTTGAATTTGTTCTTTTAAGAACAATATATTCGCTGATTCTTACATGACGGTAATCCATTATATCATTTAGGAAGTTTTTCCAATATCGCTGTGTGGTTAGATTAAAAAATCATTTAGATGATGGGATGGAATACCCAATCATATGACAAAATTGACTGTATAATAGCAATAAAGAATCAAAGACTGAAATCGATTTCTTCAGCTCAATAAGTATTCAAAAAAGTAGTGGCAGCAGTTATTCGCTCGTTTTGAATAACTGTACAGCCAAGGGGGAAAATAAATCGTCGAACTGACGTGTCAATGATCCGTGAATGAATACAAATTCATCGAAATTAAGGCGACTCGACGTGAATTAAATGAATTGTTTCGAATTGATGTAAATTAATTCGCATTAGATGAAGTATTTCGAATTGAGAAGAATTGTAAAAAATTGAATAACACTATTAACGAAATTAGATTGAATTGATTTGGACTGCATTAACTTGGATTAATCTCGAAAATATCGCAAATCAACTTCAACTAACGTTTATTATCAAGAATTTATTAAGAATTGAAGAATTAATTCGAATCATAGTGAATTACATTGGATTGAAAATATTAATGCGAATTAATTCAAATAAAAAAATTGGTGTGTCGAGGCCGGATCGAGTTATTTCCCCCTCGTGCACAGCACAATGTCCACTCGGTAAATATCGCGTTTCATTCGAATGATGTATATATATTTCTAAAGAATTTCAATTTATGCGCGATATGAAACGCGAGTGCGATTATTCTCTCTCTTTCTTTCTCTCTCACACGTCAGTATATGAAAAGTATTTTCAGTCACAATTGTCTCAGTACATTCATTAACCGCATATACATACATCAAGACGTTCCACTTCTGTGTGTAGGATTAAAATAACTATGTTGCAACAACGGTGATATAACATGAAAAATAAGACACTTACTTTCGTTGGCGTAATTACATGAACCAAGGCGTATTTTCGCAGTTAAGTTCGTTTTCGTAAAACCTCATTTTCCTGGCATCTTAATTAATCGTTGTACGAATAGCGTTAAGTGGACAGCTGCAGAATTGCACATATTTAATGCACGTAAATTGTACAACGCACACTAGGCGCCAAGGTGTTATCTACACGTCACGCATACCTGTGTGTATTAAACGTAGCAACAGTGACACGAAACTGTACACGAGCCAATTGAATCTACACTGAAATGTTCACCAGCTGGATGGTTTCTGCGGTTTTAGTTTTGCCGATTTTTAACAAATTCGCTGACAACATCGATTTCACTATTATACACGAAGCGCAGAAATGACCAGATCTTACGAATTACATAAACGATCATTTGCCCAATCGATACAAGAGCTCTGGATCAGGTAAGAGGTTTCATTTAGTAATTGCTATTACCAGGATAAGCATCAGCATCCTTTCTGCAGTCGTCGATTCTCCGCTAATTCAATCTCGCTACTATCGAAATTTCAATCGTCAGAGTACATATAATCAGTGATTGTGTGATATAGGAAGTGAAAATGAGATGCACGTGTTGTGGTAAAGAGGTTTTCAAACATACATCCGCGTCTGTGCTTCCATTATGTTTCATTCAACGACGACGAACAACAATGCGAAGCTTGATATTAAATTCTCACGTTCATAATAACTCTTCTCGGTTCACTTCGCTTTGTATCGTTCAGAAAATTTTTAGATAGGAAATATACGAGACGATCGGTAAAAGCTGTTTACTCGCCTGTAAAACGTGACTCGATAATGAGCTTCTCGCTTTTTTATCCGTTCCCAAGAAAAAGAATTCCATTCCCTACACGGTTTAATCCTGCAGCGATATCGTTATTTTTTCCCTAGTCTAAAATGACGTTTTTTTCTTTATTCACATTGCGTGATTTTTATTTATTGAACCATTAGTTTACCCTCGCTCGCATATGTTAATTGATACGTGATACGTTATCTCCCGTTTCCGTAACGGAAAATCATGATTATCTCATGATTCACGAGCATGAAATGCATGCATGAAGAGAGAAAAAAAAAACGTTCATTGCCTACAGAAGAGGGAGTCTCGCATATAGAACTATAATTTTTCAAGACACACAACAATGAGCTTCCTTCGTACCGAGAAAACTGTAGAACTCTATACCAGCTATAACTTAATGCTAGAAAGTAAGAATTGTTGGAAGTAGCTGAGCTAGTAGAGGAAAAGTTGTCCACTGTTGCGTTTTAAGCAATGAGACTCGAAGTGATTGTGAAAAAAAAAAATAGCCAAGTTTTACGACCCAACTTTCTTTCGCTATTTCGTTTAAACCCACAAAGAATTCACATGCTGAAAGAGAATGTGATAAAAATTGCCATTTTTATTATCAAGACGTGAAAATCGTTCGGTTATAGTAATTTTTGCGTTTTGTGACTTTTTCTTTAGCCTAAGTCAGCATCGTGACCAGAGGCGTGATTGCAGTACCGATAGATACCGATTATAACGGTACTCGATGGCTCGATCGCAGTCTCGGCAGTAGGCTGATACTTTCTCTGTAAGAAGTGCTGGCTAATTACCGTGAAAATCTTTTTCACTTAACTACAAATGGATTTGGTATGGCACCTGCGAGGACGTAGAGACTCAATATCGCCAAGGCCGGTTCAATACCGGACGTCCAAAAATTTTCTATCTATGCAACAATATTGGGTTTAAATGAATGCGGGTCTATCTTTAATTATTTTTCGTTTCTATGTACGCCTTCAATTTTCTGTACTCCAAGGCCGGAATAGTACGAACCGGTTGATGCATGCGATATCGATTCAAATTCCATGACAAGATCATGCAACGCGTCGATCGCGTGTTTGCAAAAACGGTTAATTATCGTTCAATCTTTGATATAATATTGAGAGACGGACTTTTGCTGTAGTTGGGTCAATTCGGCAGCCTGGATTCGAAAATCGGTGAAAATCTGTAAAAATATACTCAAAATTCGAAGGAGGCGGCGTTTATCGACCACTGAATCATCTTTTTCTCGTGTGTGTTCGATAATTAGGAACTATTGACACACGTGTGGAGTCAATTTGCGTATGTATGTAATTTAAACGCTACGCTAATTGGAAAGCAGTCTTATTGAGGATGAACAATAATCGATGATAGTATATAGTACAAAATCATGGAATATGAAAAGCATTGAGGGGCTGACACTGGCGTATTCGTCAATATTTACGTCTAGCCTGGTTGTTGCTCGAGTATTAACAAATATGCACATGCAAACCGTATCGACGATCTACAATAACTATTGTCACGTTCGTGGTTTAATCAACGGATTTGGAAGTGATCATCAATAACGTGTAACTTGACTCAATGATCACATACGACTATTTCGTTATGAGACAGAAGCATTTTTACCGGTTTCACAGTACCATAAAGTCCAGAACTGAGAGGCAATAAGAGTCATGTAACTTGAAAAAAAAAAAGAAACTCATAGGCGATGATCATGCACCATAAAATGTTAACGGATTTCAAAACGCTGTGAAAAATACGGTTTCTAAGATCGAAAACTTAGCTTTAATTTGAATGAAAAATCGACTGTGTAACTTGAAAATTGTGCCGGTTGTGGCCACTGAAATAGCAGTTCGCGAAACGCGGCGTTGAAAATCGCTGCCACGATTCCATTGTAACGACTTGTCCGATCGGCTTGAAATTTATACGGTTCTTTTATATCATTAGGAACTAAGCTCCTATGGAACAGTTTTTGTATTAATTGAAATTTGGCGGAGTTATGCGTTTTTTTACTGGATGATAACGTTTTACGGAATTCACACCAACGTTTTCATCTATATAACAGCAACAGGAGGACGAAAACAAAATCTGTTTCATGGAAGTCGAGTCCATAATGATATGAAAGTACGGTATAAATTTCAAGCCGATTGGACTAGTCGTTACAATGGAATCGTGGCAGCATATTTCGACGCCGCTTTTCCCGGACTGCTACTTCAGTCGCCATAACGTCCACAATTTTCAATTTACAGTGTCGATTTTTTTTCAAATTGAAGCTGTTTAGAAATTCGAAAAGCCATAGCGTTTAGAAATTGGTTAACGTTTTAGACTCGCAAACCGCCTTAATTGAACGAATTAAATGGATAACGGTGAAATGGTTTAAAGATTCTAATAGAAATCTCACCTAATTTTTGTGACCATTTGATGGGCTTTTGGGTACCCAACAATTAGTCACGCCGCGTCGTGGTAGCACTGATACCTTCACGCTCGTGAATCTGAGGATTCTTAAATTTCCTGACCTAAAGACCTAGAAAACACTCGTGACTCGTATACTCACGATGGATACCGTTTTATTCATGTTCCAGGGGCGGCCATAGCCACTGGTGTCCTTCTCGTCATCATCGCCGCCGTTCTCGCCGCTCTGTTTCCAAAAATTGTTGAAGTTTTGGTCGACAAAGAAGTGGCGTTACGCGACGGCGGAAGGGCTTTCGGATGGTGGAAGCAACCACCGGTCCAACCCCATATGCACATTTACGTCTACAACGTCACGAACGCTGACGAGTTTTTGAACAACGGTCAAAAACCGGCGCTACAAGAAATTGGGCCATACGTATACGTTCAACGATGGGAAAAGGTGGAAGTCAGATTCAACAACAACGACACCGTCACTTACCAGCAGAGAAAGGAGTTCGTATTTTCATCGGTAAGGTTTTCTTATCTCGTATATATTCGTACTCTGAACAACATTCCATTCACATTTTCTGCCACGAGTGAATAATAAAACGTGACAAAAATTCC
Source organism: Euura saliciscinereae (assembly GCA_018420115.1). NCBI lineage: Eukaryota > Metazoa > Arthropoda > Insecta > Hymenoptera > Tenthredinidae > Euura > Euura saliciscinereae. The sequence goes on from JAFFZH010015956.1 coordinate 69,393, forward strand.
AAATACACTTCTTTTCTTCTTCTTCTTCATGGATGTGTCAAGTGTCGTGAGTCAGGGATGAGAAGCTACCGATTGAATGATAAGTGAACGTGATTAACCGTTTCCTGCGGTTATTGCCAATCTCTTTCTTCAAGATTTCAGACACACGTACGGTTGACTCGATTAGGTCTTTCGACGTTTCATTTTTCTCGGAGAGCAATTTTTCATCATGTAAATGAGGGAGACTGAGAAAAAAAGGGTCCTGTGACAAGTTATGGTCAGTTATCGAAATTCCGCGACAATCTAGTCACTCTTTTGCTGATAACTTGGTCCAAAAATTGTGTTCCTCAATTTCCCTCATTCACAAGATGAAGCATTGCTCTGCGAAGAAAATGAGACGTCGAGAGGCATAATCGGATCAACCGTGTGCCTGAAACCTTGCGACAAGTGATTTTTGAAAAAGTCCATTTTTTTTAACTTTCCATAAGATATTAATGATTTTTGGAGTATGGAAAATTTGTTGATTACGCTTGACTAGTCCCCTTAACATTGTTCGAATAATGGATCGATTAGTGTCTTACGGAATTTTTTCGAGATTGATGAATGCGCTTTCGCGTTCTTCGACGGAAACACGGATCTTCAAATTTCATTTTTCGCCTACTTAACGCGGCCGGACCTACGAGCGGTGAAAATAATTAACACGCTAGATTTCGCAACGGTAGTTACGCCAGTGTCTCGTGTCAGCTAAAATCGTCGATGCAGCAAGACTTGAATCTAATGTTTGACAAATTGTCATGCACTTAATTATTCGGGTTTTACCGAAGTGGCTACCGTTTCACTATGCATAAAGCGAAAAAAAAAGTCAATTTCGTCATTATCGCAGCACGGATCGTACTTCTGTTGTCTTATCAATAATTCAGCGATTAGTTTAATTCGCCAAATTCTCATCATAGACGAAGCTAATCCACGTCTGACCACATCAGAAGTGGAAACGTGGATTAACGTGCGTCATGTAAAATGTAGATTCATTTTTGACGCACGTAGCGAAAGTTTTTACCACCGTGGGTAGTCGGACAAATCCCACAACGTAATTAGAGCTCGGTATTCTAATTCGCCCCCCATACCTAACAACGTTAGTTTTCATAATTTGATGTTTCGACTCCGGGTTCGGCGAAAGTTTTCACCATCCGATCCCCACATGCCCGGAGTCTTTTCATTTTCTACACAATTCGAGACTACGAAAAAGGAAAAGTCTGTTATTCAGTTGTTTTGACTCTCTCCAATTACCCCGTGAACCCTGAACTCCTCACGAGTTCCAAATTAGTACGGATAAAGTAACTCGAGGTCTATTTTCCTCCACAGGAACTCTCGGCCGGTTCCGAAGACGATCTCGTCGTGGTTCCGAACATTCCCATGCTGTCGGCAACGAGCCAGTCAAAAAATGCAGCACGTTTCCTGCGTCTCGCGATGGCCTCCATAATGGACATCCTCAAGGTGAAGCCGTTCGTCGAAGTGTCGGTGGGTCAGTTGCTCTGGGGCTACGAAGACCCCTTGTTGAAACTGGCCAAAGACGTTGTTCCGAAGGAGCAGAAGCTCCCCTACGATCAGTTCGGTCTCATGTACCGCAAGAACGGAACCGCGGCTGATAACTACACCGTGTTCACCGGACAGAACGACATCACCAAGTACGGAATGCTCGAGAAGTGGAACGGAAAGAAGGGTCTCGGCCACTGGACCACACCCCAGTGCGACAGCGTCTCCGGCAGCGACGGCAGCATCTTTCCACCCCACATCACGAAGCACACGAGACTCCGCGTCTTCGACAAGGATCTCTGCAGGGTTCTGCCTCTGGTCTACAAGGTCCGTGATGAACATTCTGACCCAAAATCCAGGCCCACGTTGTCTGATCAGACTCCAGAATACGTGGCTACGTGGCTACGTTACTTTATTTTGGTATTTTTATTGCCTTTTGCAGCAAGAGGTAACAACGGCAGGTGGCGTTCCTGGATACAGATTCACACCCCCAGCGGACGTCTTCGCCTCCCCGGACCGCGTTCCGTCCCAGCAGTGCTACTGTCCTTCCGGACCACCCTGCGCTCCTGAAGGAACCTTCAACGCTTCTCTTTGTCAGTTTGAGTCACCGATTCTCCTCAGTTTTCCACATTTCTATTTGGGTAAGTGCCTGCGATTCTTTTTCAATTTTGTTTCTATAACGATTCTTTGTCTTTATTGGATTTATAGGGAGGGGGGAGTAAAAGTTACACGGATTGATGCTGCGAAAGTTTGTGTCTAACGGTGATTAATTACGCTGCCTCGCTGACTGACACAGCGACGTATTCTTCTTCTTCTTCTTATTATTGTTATATTCGTGATTGAGAATCCCTGGGAGTGTGCTATCTAATATTCTCGATACATAAACTGCTAGAAGAAAAAAATCAATCATTACAAAAAACAAGCCGGTTTGTTTTGTTTCCAGCTATTTTTAATTTTGCAAATCGGACCTCAGATTCTTGATCAGCGGTTCAAAAAAACCTTCGTGTACCAATTTTCATAAGATTTCGAATGTTTTTAATTTTTTTCCCCCCAGCGAATTGGATCCGCCATTTTAAATTTCGCGAATCTGACTTCGAATTCGTGACTAGTGACCAAAAAACCATGCGGTTTTATTTTATTTTTTAGAATTTTGTTATTCGAATAATTTACAAAGTACTGAACCGTTCAAAGCCACAATCTTATCAGTTCTAAGTTCAACGGGAAGTTAAAAATTACTCAACAGCTCGGCTATATATTTGTGTTATTCGAACATGGTCATATAACAGCATTGACTTGTAGTTTAACGACTTTTTTCCACTATTGAAAACAACAGAAAGGTTTGAGAAGATCCTCTTGGAACATTATTTTTGAAACCGCGTGACGGCTGAGTTCTTGTAACTTTTCATTTCTTCATTTTGTATTCTTCATTCCTCGATTAGGCAACCTTGATGTTTATCAAATGTACGCAAACATGTTTGTTTGTCAAGTAGGAATAATAATTTCTGGATCCTCGTTTCTCTGTTTTTGGCTTAACTGGTCACATTTCAAGCAAATGGTCGATTTAACATTCGTTTTAGTACAAAAGTAACAGAATGTTTCATGTTTCTGAAACGGTATTAAAAATACGAGGACATTTTTTCAACAATAGATGATTCACCGCTTCGTTATTGAGCAGGTCGCGGAAACACTTACGTACCTAATGACTTCGCTTCAGCATAATCGATTTTAGCAAACAAATTGACGATTTAAAACAATTCTTTAACGACTACTCATTCTTCGAAAATTCTACGCTATGTAACGGATTGTTACGTGGGATCACCTAGGATCACTAGCGAAAGGTATACATATAGAGAATGAGAAAAATAATACGAGGCCTGTGACCTCGTCGGCGTAATACGTTAACCTGGAGTGAAAGCAGAGCTAGAGCTCTCGCGGAGTCTAGTAATAGTGTAATAGTAACGCTTATTACTCATAGATGTTTGTCAGTGACTAGAGAGAGGCGGTTATGGATTATATGATTTTTCGTTACGATCTCATACGCATGAATGGAGGGGATTTTTCTTTACCAATAAGGGTTAATATTAAATATATAGTCTAGAGACCAATTCTCATTCCGAAACCTTCCGGAAAGAAGATGTAATGGATGTTTTTCATTCAACTACACGAGCATCTCCGACGTATCTCGTCTTTTCGTCATTCAACTCTGTGACTTCCGGTTTTACAAAATTTCTAAAGGATGTTGAACACTCTTGACAAACTCACAGTGGCCCATATTTAAAATAGCTTCTTAGAACTATGTAGGTACTCGTGGGAGCCAAAAACGCGTTGTTCTCATAAATTACTAACCGTCTAGGCGGGAGGTTCGTGGTTGTAACATTGTGAGAACTTTTTTATGCAAAGATATATATTCTTCTGTTTTTTTTTCAAATTACCGCGTTACACTTTTACTTTCCTTCCTTTTTTCACCTTTATCTCTTACAAACCCAAGTGAACAGGGTCTGTTGGGTGGCCGGTGTCAAGATGAGGTGAAATCGTCGCTACTTCGTTCATAGTCAGATGGAGCAACGAGAATTATATGTTATATATATGGAAACGTGGAACGAGTTTCATTTTATGCATCGAGATTTAAAATGACGACTGAACAAACAGAACGTTTTGTGATTTTTTTTTCTGAAGTAAAAGGAACATATATTTTTTTGCATCTAATTATCGTAATTAGAATTGATAGAACATCGTACACGAATAGATTTGCATGTTGACGCAGTTTGAATTCTGTATTCGAACCGTTCTTCGAATTTTTTCTTGATGTCAGTAATGAATCAGTATTGTAGTCACTAAATTTCGAAGAAATAATGACTAGCACCGTACATACATAGAATATCATTTTATTATTCCTCCCACCGCACATTACGATGTATCGGTGCAAATTTAATTAAAGGAACGTTCATTCTTGCAGTATGAATAAAGTTTTCATTAAGTAACTTGCGTAATTACAAACTACGAAGTTTTGATGAAATATAATGAATAACGTAAACTGATTGAGGAGGAAATAACTCAAGATTTGAATTACACATCAATTCTGAGGGTTGAAATAATTCAGAATCATTCATTGAATTAACGTAATTCTTTCAATTCAGATCTTGATTCACCTTAATTCAACTTCAATTTGATTCAATTCCGATTTTATTCAGGCCAATTCGATTCAATTTAATTTCAATTCAACTTCAACTTCGACTTCAATTCAACGTCAATTCATCTTCAATTCAAATTTCATTCAACTCAAGTCAACGTCAATTCAACTTTCATTCAACTTCGAATAAAATTCAACTTTAATTAAAATGCCTTCAACATCAATTCAACTTCGATTCAAATTTCATTCGACTCGAGTCAACGTCAATTCAACTTCCATTTAACTTCGAATAAAATTCAACTTCAATTCAAATTTCTTCAACATCAATTCAACTTCAATTCAAATTTCTTGCACATCAATTCAACTTCAATTCAAATTTCATTCAACTCAAGTCAACGTCGATTCAACTTCCATTCAACTTCTAATAAAATTCAACTTCAATTCAAATTTCATGCAACGACAATTCAACTTCAAATACAATTCAACTTGAATTCAACTTCAATTCAACTTCAATTCAACTTCAATTCAACTTCAATTCAACTTAAATTCAACTTCTATTCAACTTCTATTCAACTTCAATTCAACTTCAATTCAACTTCAATTCAACTTCAATTCAACTTCCATTCAACTTCGAATAAAATTCAACTTCAATTAAAATTCCTTCAACATCAATTCAACTTCAATTCAAATTTCATTCGACTCAAGTCAACGTCAATTCAAATTTCATGCAACAACAATTCAACGTCAATTCAACTTCAAATACAATTCAACTTCAATTCAACTTCAATTCAACTTCAATTCAACTTCAAATACAATTCAACTTCAATTCAACTTCAATTCAACTTCCATTCAACTTCAAATACAATTCAACTTCAATTCAACTTCCATTCAACTTCGAATAAAATTCAACTTCAATTAAAATTCCTTCAACATCAATTCAACTTCAATTCAAATTTCTTGCACATCAATTCAACTTCAATTCAACTTCAAATTTCATTCAACTCAATTTTAATTTCAATTCAACTTCAATTCAACTTCAAATTTCATTCAACTCAATTTTAACTCAAATATCATTCGATTCAACCTAGGTAATTTAATTTAATTCTGTCAATTCAGATAATCTTCACTAATTCAGATGAATTGGACATCACAGACCAGGTGTATGGAAAGTAGCGTAATGAATTCAATGCACTCGAACATTAATGAAGTTTAGAGCTCGTTAGATTCTAGAATCCGGGAAAAAATGAGTGACTAGTCAATATAGTTATTAGCTTGAAAATTAACTACTGCATGCGCGATTTCACGGTGACCTCGATTTGAATAATTAACATAACACCGCGTAGCGTCACAACAGGTGGTTTGAATTGAGAAGAATTCGATATACCGCGTTATCCTACATTCATTCGAATTTATATACCATGTATGAAATAAGATTGCATGCTTCAGAGACCCTCGTTCACGATCAGAATGAACTTCGCACTCCTATAAGATCAGATTTGAAACGTTTCATTTGCTATTTCAGCCGATCCATCGTTGAGAGAGGCTGTAACCGGCATATCTCCACCCGATGCCGAGAAACATCAACTCTACATCGACATTCAACCCAATATGGGAATGGCCCTGAGAGCTAGAGCACGTATCCAGATCAATCTCGCCGTTAGCCAGGTCAGCGACATTAAGCAGGTCGCATCTTTTCCTGACATCGTGTTCCCCATTATGTGGTTCGAAGACGTGAGTATACCATCATACCTGCTTCACTATCGTTAACGAGTGTCCTGCATCCGTGCAGAAAATTCTGCTGGGACCATTTCAGTCAATCAAAAAATCAGTGGTCCCAGATCGGGGATGTAACGCTATAACCGATGAGGCCTGGTCAGGTAACTCTAGTTGGGAACCCAGACTGGGGCCTGATCAGGCAGGTAAGGCTTTAAGCCGATGAGACCTGATCAGGGAATCCTGTTCGGCCAGCGAGGCCAGGGCCTTGCGGGGGCCTTGCTGGTAACGACCTACTTGAGGAAGCCATTTCTCTTGTTTTACAAATACTCTGAAATCCCCCGAAACGCATTGAGGAATCGAAATTATTATTTTTTTTTTCTCAAAATGTTGAAGATTTAAAGAAAAATATTGAGAAGGTAGTAGAGTTATGAAGTCGTATACTGCCTTTTGGTCGTGACTGTTGAAAATTTTGAAAAAAAAACGGAATTTCAATTTATCCATACGGTCCGTAAGATTTTATAGTATTAGTAAAAAAAAGGAAAGAAAATACACAAAATGGAGTAGGTTCGACTCTATACCATTAATAGCTGACGATGAGATGAAGAAACGAAAAAGTTACGACCACCAAACATACGACCTTTCACCTCTACTTATTGTTTCGGATAATTTTCATGAATCTATGTGTTTTGAACATGGTTATACAGAATGGCAGGGGAAAAAATGTACGTCCTTTTACCACCAAAATCGCCTTTTGGCGGATACGACCTTATAGCATTAGACACACGATATCTCACCCAAATTAGGGCCCAGTGAGGCTGTGCTTGGGTTTCGCGATCACTATGTCAGGGCTCCCTAAATTGCTCCTAAGATTTTTCTGCACGTGTAATAATTGAGATTCTAATTCTTTATTGAAAGCGTTACTTTTCCTCTCGATTTACTTGTACCGATTCTACAAGTAATGGACAAGAAAGGTAAAACTCTTGTTAAATACGAAACACCGAAGGCCGTAGATTGTGCGTTTCGTGGACAGGTCATAAAGACCGAGTGAAATCAACGTCTTGAAACGAACTAATGTATGCAAGGTCGGTTGTGTACTTTATGCAGTTTATTTATAGCCGAAAGATTCTGAGATTCCAATAGCACTGAAATTCATTCTATATTGCAATCATTTTACATCGTATACTGGATTTTTTTCATTCAACTTTTGTAAATTGGTCTATTTCGAGATCCATTTACTCTTCACTAGATCTAGAACAAAGTTATAACACGAACGGTTACATTTCGTCGTAATTTCGAAGGTTGACTTCAACCTAAAACAACTTGTTCAAACTAAAAAAAAAAAAGCTTCAGAATACAGATGTAACAGTATTTTTCTTTATTCATCGCAGAAGCGGTGTGAAAGATCGGTAATTTTCCATTAGATCCTAATCAGTATTACGATATTGATTAGACGTTGAAATTAGTTCGTGGAATTTTTGAAATTATATTATTTTGAACCACGCGTTATTTTCAGCTGAACGTACTTGATAGATTGTTGTTTGAGGACAAAAAAAAATTCTCAACAACAGGTGTGTCGCATAAAATACGTCACATGGCTCTCATTAGTGGAAAGAAAAAAAAATTGTTTACGGGTCTTGAACTAGACACAGTCTGCTCACGGTTTGTGGAAAAATACTTGAAGTTCATGTTACAGGGATTTTAATAGTTTTTTTCGGTGTCCTCTTCGTCTTCTTTTTCTTCTTCTTCTTCTTCTTCTTCTTCTTCTTTAACGACCTGATTACAGAATTTCTGGATTTGATCTCATCTGATCATACTTTGTGCTTCTTTGTCAATGCGATGGGAGGCCGTTTACTCCAAACCGCAAATTAGTTACACAAGGAGTTAGTGGTTTTGTGGTGAATTGTTGAACAGCTGGATAAATAAATACTTGAAATTCCGGATTTAATTCATACGGTATTCCCTTGGATATGAATGAAAAATCGATACTTTACACTCGGTATTATAATTTGCATTTTTATATATATCCACCCGCACACACAACCTTCGCAATGATTCTCGATGATCGATTATCTCAACCGCGCTGTATCAGTCAGTCAGTGTCCTGTATGAAGCATTAGTCCGATCAAACTCGAGAAGAATGCAAATAAAAATGTCAAAAAACAAAACAAACAAAAAATTGGCGACAGAATATAGACGCAAATGACAGAGTCCAAGTCTCTTTTATAGAAAGATTTTTTGCTTACATAAATTTTGTATACCCTGTGGAGGATCAGACAACTCAGTCGACCTTCTGTTTCATGATCTCCAAAATGATAAGAAATGGCGTTAGGAATCCGGATTCGAAACGAGTCCATCCTCTCATTTCGAGTTCCAACACAGCCTGGAACCCGTCGTTAGGTTTTTTTTTACTGTCTCAATTAATTAGGAAACACCGTCGACGGCATAATAATTATCATATCTCATAACGTTGTGAAAAAATATATAATATTTTGCTCCGTGAATAATTTGCTACACGGACCAAAAAGATTAATTATCTATAAATACCAAGTAAATTAATTACTTTTATAATTATTCTCAAGTAAATGTGCACCAGGATCGAATGAATTATCATTTATGAATAAATTAGGAAGATCAAAATTCTCATAGATGAGTCAAATCGATCTAGTCATCGAGTAAATCGAAATTCTTTTTCGCAGTGTACAAAAATTATTTGTTACATTTTCTTTACGCTCTGCAATGCGGTTTACTCGCGTTATTTTTCCTCGTAACAACAAGATGTAATTTACATGTAAAAGAAAACATGTCTGCTTGTTGAAATTATCGAGCGATATCGAACGCCTTTGTTGAGCGCGTATTTCACGGTGGGGAATCGACTTACTATCAATTCGAAATTATAGTAATGGTACACCGACCACGAGCGCGCACATTGAACGTAATTATTCATCGATTTCTTGGCTTATAAAGTGACAGTGGAATTTTACACGATAGGTATAATAAGGTATCGAACTGGAATACGAAATAATATTTGTTCGAATAAAGCCAGTCGACCGTGCTTACATGTCATTTTTTTTTTATTCTACTTTTTCTCTTTATTCCTGTGATACTTGAAAATTTAATTAATTGCGGCAATTATTTAATCGATCATTCGTCAGGCTAATGCATAATTTATTCTTTTAATCGCTCGTTTACCGGGAATTATTATGACAGTGCAGTATAGTTTAATCTTACGTAAACTAATAAAGCTAATGGTCAGTTGGTCATATTATTGTAGTCGATTTGTTTTCTCAGACAACTTGAGACGACGCGAATCCCGTAATTAATGAAATCAGTATCGTCTCACTCGGTTATCTTTTGCGGTATGTGGAAGAGTAAATAATTCAATCGACGCAATCGCGACGGTAATTATACCGGATCCAAGGGCGCCTCTCGTCGATTGACGCAGGCTAGAATCATCAGCGATCCGATCGGTGTAATATCACGTATCTATGACCGAGAAGAATCTGTGATTAGAATAATGGCAGCGTAGTCAATGAAGACAGAGATTATTCTTCTTCAGCCGCTTATCAGATTTAATCACTCGTTGAAAAAATATTCCCAAACTGTTCAATTCCGGTCATATGGAGACATGGAGTCGATAGTGCAAACAGAAAATGTCGTAATTGCTGATGGCACGCAGATACTGTGTTTAAATCTGGAGTAGAAAATTGTCAGCTTATTGTTGCCAGAAGCTGTTTACGTATTGGAAATAATTGCGACAAGAAATTCCGCTTAATGATCAGCTGATGATCTCGATCATTATACGCCCGAGACTCTGCTGCGTAATGGGGAAAAATTATTTGATGAAAAATACGTGAGATTGTTTATTTCTATTTTCAGGGTATCGATGAACTTCCGGAAGAGATGAGATCTCTGATAAAAATGGGGGTCGAAGTACCTCCGATCGCTAGAGCAGCCGTTTCCGGTGCACTTGGCGCGATTGGACTGATAGTACTGATTGTTTCGTCGATATGTTTGGCCAGGGCGTCGAAACGACAGGAAAAACTTCATCTGAGCAACCCGTTGCCACCAAGTGGCAAGAAGGGAATGAACCCAGGGTTCCAAAATCCTTCAGCCTCGTAATCTCGCATGAATTTATATATTTTTCATATAAATGAATGTGTAATAATTAATTAGCTCAACAGCGGGAGGATCGTAAATCTCGATTATTGACGATTTGTGCGATTACATGATTTCATCAATTCGACGATATTTAATTGATCTTGTAATTTTATTACGAAACATTTCGATTCTATTGGGTCAAACCACAGTTTGTAATTTTTTGGTCAACCTAATCGAATTGTTGATAATATTTTTCTGTTTCGTTATTTCGGCTGTAATTGAAAGAAAAAATAATTTGACATTCTCAATTGACGTTGATATCTTTAATTTCTTTCTTTCTTTATAACATTGGGGCACGAATTTGTAGATAGGAAGTTTATAATTAAATTATTAGGCGAATGATTTACAAAAAAAAAAGAACAAAATTCCACACGTAAATCTTTCTATTAGAAAAATTGTTATTATTATTATTACTATTATTATTATTATTATTATAAACGATTAATTGTTTTATCTTTCTATTTAATACCAATTGATCTGATGGTGCCTTTGAATTATATTCGACGTAATGGAATACGTAAACTTAACGCGAGACTCTCTGTATCTATTTTTGTAAATTGATCACGTATTACTGAATTTAGGAATATATATATATACCTATAATCGATTACTTGATGCGTGTATTATGCTCATATTTTTTTAACAGATGTACGAGTTAATAATTCTTTGTGAATTATATAATTTTTTTTTTTCAATTTTTGTGGTATAAATTAAGCTACATACTAATTATATTGATGTGACGCTCAAAATGCAACAAATATTATACATGGATAAATCATACAGGCAATAATACAAAAAAAAAAAAAAAACAGAAATTTTTACATATGATAAAATAAATTATGTATTATAGGTATATGATCGACGTATTTAATTAACGTGGATATTATCACACTTTTGGGAACAGCTGCAGATTCTTCTTTATGTTTTTTTCTTATTATTATTATTATTATCATCATTATTATTTCTGTATAAAAAAAAAATTGAGTATAAAATCTAGACATACGAATATATATATACATGTATATGAAGTAAACGAGAAATGACAATATTCTTAATTCCATCCGCGGTATGATGATTAATTTAGCTCGAGGACAAAGTTCTGATTAATGTTAAACCATGCACAATTAATTATTATTATTTTTTAATTACTCACGTACGGAACTTTAGACGGAGCTGAATAAAACCGCAATTGTAATTATTGGGAATAAAAGAAGAACCAAGTTATTATTATTATAACTAGATATTTCATATTTAGGAGGTTAGGATCTTATCATATACGTATATATATATATATATATATATATATATACAATAATTTTTGTACAATAAAGAGAAAAGAAAAAAGAATCAAAATATGCCAAATAGTTGTATATGTATAAAGGCAATTTATACTTTATAAAAAGAATATAGGTTTATATCTTTGCGCAGTATGTATACAAGTACACGCACACCAGCACATTATACGTATATATAAACGTACATATATAAAAATAAAAGTAAAATAAAATAAAATGGACGAATTATAAGGATAAATTAAAGATTCAATTTTATTTTCAGTTCAATAATTCGTAACCGTCTATTGAAGACAATTCGTGTGTAATAATTTTAATTATTTACATACATTCTCATATCTATTTAACACTCTTTCTGTTTCACTCTCTCTCTTTTTCTCTTTCTCGCGTAATAATTAATATAGAGTAAAAATATCGTACATTTACCTCAAACAATTTTATAGCATACAAGTAATATGCGTAAAACCAATTAATATAAATAATTCAACAGTTATGGATCAACAATTAACGAATAACAATTAGCTTAATTACACTTTGACTGAACCGACTGAACTTGAATGTCGCGACTTTATTATGAATCGATGGAGGAATAAAAATCTTACGTCTTCTCAGAAGATAAACGCGTCTGCCGCCCTGCAGTGTCGCTGAGGTTATCACTTTATCAGTCAGTTTTGTCGAGAATCCGTATGATGATCACGGTATAACTTATGAACACGATACAAACTAAGGGAAGGCAGAGATAAATCAGAAAAAAAAACAATAATAATCCATAGTCATAAAATTAACGACAGTGACGTGAGGTTACTGATCGGAAAAATCGATCTTACGAACCGTATATTTGTTGTTAATGAAATTCAACAACCAATGACATGGCCTTTGGTGCTTCGAAAAATGATCTTCAACGCATTACTTTACTCTTGGATTATGTTGAAACAAGGCGTTGATTAATCAACTTATTTTTACTATCTACAACAACAACAACAAATGATGAAAAAATATATATACATAAAAAAAATCGAGTAACAATTACGTCGTGCAGGGACGTAAGAGACATTATAAATTATGTTCGAAAAAAACGTGCAACCTTAAAAAAAAAGAATCTAATTAGCTGAAATATGTAAAATATAACGAATTATTATTGTACCAACTGCTTGGAAAATTTGATTTTCGAAGACCGTGGCGTAAAAAAAAAACTCCGCGCATGCGCACAACGCAAGTGTTTGTACTTTTCGCACTAGGGCTTTTTGTTTTCCATTCTCCCGCATGCGCTGGTTGGAATAACAGAGCAGCGCCATCGGTTGTCGACACTGTAAAGCTTTTGCCATGCAGTGGCGCCGATATTATTCGTGTGCTTTCTCGAATGAAATCTTCCATTCGACATGAGTTAGCAAGATATAGCAAACTTCGCACATGCTTCACTTGCCATATAATCTACCATTTCCACTTTATACACTCCATGATAGATGAAAATGATAGTGCATCGTACACAAACACGTTCGAGGGTGTTATGACCTCCTTATTTAATTCTAAATCGCGAAGATCTCTTGAACTGTCTACGAAGAACCCAGCCTCCGTCGATATAATTATCTTCCTCATCGTCTCAATTTGAAATGATTGGAAAAATGAAGATGATGAACGAAGATTTGAAGATCTACCGTTTTGAAAAAAAAAATTTTCCAAAAAATTAAAATAAAAAATGGACAAAAAAAAAAAAAAAAATGACACGAAAAAACTCACATTTAGATTTCTTTGGATGAGAAATTACCACGTTTCGCAAAATACTGAGTTAGCTAAGGAAAAGTTTATCGCTTTCTCGCACGTGATCTTTGGTATGATAAATCGTACAGCGACCACGTTTTTTTCAGATTTTGTTGAAAATACGGTCACTCGAACTGTCCGGCCTTTCCGTTTCTCTGTGCTTCTTCATCATGTATCCCATCGCGCATATTGATACGATGGTAGCGAACAGGCTACCCCACTGCAAAGCACTCTCGATCCCGTCGACCGTGAAAGAGGCGAACTTCAAAGTGTCCAGAAGCATTTCTGGCATCTGGTCGATCCCTATTTCGACCCATACCAAGGGGAGTATCAATCCATCCTTGAACGGACGACTAGCTTCAATGCTGACTTGAAAACGTGACCAACCTCCGATAGTAATTCCGAGACGCTGCAGTTACACAAAACAAAAAAACATTTTTCAATACAAGTTGCTTTATGAAACAGTCGAGGATCGAGCTAATATCGGACGTCGGATTCCTTGACCCGTAATTCTCAAACTTGATGGCATTCGAATAATTATTCGCAGGTGTAAAAATTTGAATTTAATTATCCCATTAAACATTTTATTATAATATAGTAATGTAAATCGCTAAAGCGAGGAAGCATTATAGTAGGGAGAAAAAAAAATTTGTCAGGCCTTGACCTTCTGGATGATATAAATTATCAGAAAAGAGAATAGAAAAAAAGTATGCTGAACAGATTTTTTTTTATATTTATCTTAAATATTTTCACGGTCACTGATACTATCAACAGGTGACGTCAGGGATCTAGGATTGCGAATAGATCGGTGAAAACCTTCGAACCGTGCGTCCACATTGAATAAGATATCAAACTTTGTATCGAGGTTTATTCAAGTTCGTATCGCGATTCATTCTTCCTGATCGAAAATCTGAGAGAAACGGTGCCTTGAAACTAGTAATTTACGTCACTTTATTGCCGCTGTATAAAACAATCGGCGATCATCGTTGTTTGCGAGATATAACATTCGAGTTTTTTTGTTAAATACTTTTTATAGAATTAATAATCCAAGGACAGTCAAATAGGCAATAATTTTTTTTTTTTGGTCATTTCTCAAGATCCACTCACCGGATGTATGTCAGCATAACTTTCATGCAGCTCTTTGCGGGGGTTTAACCCATCAACGTTTTTTAGGAGCGACTCGTCTCCGTTATAAAAATGCGGAAACGAGAACAAAAAAGGTAAATTGAAGGCGCAGGCAGACATGTTGTAAACCCCTCGTGGCGGGCAAGTCTGTATCCGGTCTTCGCCATCGGTACTCTTCTGACAGAAGCAGGAGTTCGTTGTGTTGGAAGAGGTGAAGATATCATCGGTAAATTTGTACCTGGAGGACAATCGTTCAAAGACACTTGATTAAACAAACATTCTTCTTATCGCTCTAGCGCACGATAAGTATGAACCGATATCGAACGAAGATGAAGCACATGCATGGGGTTCCCCTCCTCACCTCAGAGCCGGGATGCCGAACGAAGTGCTGCTGCTGTCGTACCGGAGTGGAAGACTCCTGCACATGTCTCGGGTGTAAACTTTCAACGTTGCATTACGATCTCTGATCAAATTCGGAGGGAACATGCTTCCATCGGTACCTTCGATCCTGTCGCACTTTTCGTCCTTCCAGACGTCGCGGCTAGCCATACCGTTCACGTTCTGATACAACGCGAGATTATTAATGTCTCCCGAGCCAGTGTGTATCGTGATGCGGTCTTTGGATAATTGAGTCAGCTGCAAGATACATAATTCAAGTTTACGGATCCGAAAGAAATTCAGGGTTCACGTGCGACCCATGGATTTTGTATATTGGGGGTAACGTTCAACTTACGAACAACAACATCCCGAATTTTTCGTACGGGAGAGGTTCGATAGCACTGATAGCAGGAAGAAATGGTGCATATTTTGACATTTGCACTGCTGATTCGACTAGACCGTCGGTGTATCCCCAGAGAAACTCTTTCACGGTCAGTGTTTTGTATTGTCCTATGCCTGCCAAATGGAATCCCCAATCGGGTATGTGTTCCGCAATGACTCTGCCGATGGGGTAACTGTTCGCCTTTTTATGGGCCATCATGAAGGGCACGTTGGGTACCATTATTGTCTCGTCCTCAGGACTGCCACCCTCCCAATCATGTGTCACGTGTTCCTGATAAGTCATTGTTCCGTTCTCGTTGAACCGGACGTTTTCTCTCGTTATTGTTTCTCTGTAGATGTAAGGCCCGACCTCCTTAACGCGGAGCCTCAATGAACCGTTTTTCATGACCTCATCTGCGTTAGTGTAGTTGAATATTCTGACTTTGAGCAGTGGTCTTACTGGAGGTTTTTCCCACCAGGTAAAAGTCTGGGTGCCGTTTTTGAGCTCCAATTGGGTCAGTATAGCGTCTCGAAAGACATTCGTGTGCCAGAAGACGAAGACGAAAGCGAGACTCGACGCTGCGCATGCTGCGAAAATCCATACGAACCAGATCTTCGAAATCTTGGTTTTGACTTTATTAATGCTACTCACTTCACGCCGTATCGAATTTATGTTGAATTGTTCTTTCATTTTGGTTTCACTAGAATTCGACCGATCAGTTTTTGAATATCGTACGATTTTATGAGGACTTTGAATTTTCACCCAGATCAAATTTCTCTTTCCACTTTTGATTTCCTTCACCCACCCGCTTGGCCACTGACCAGCTACTCTGAATCGACTGAGTATCCAGAGGCGTGTACTGTCGTACAAATCTCTGCGTCTTCGAATAAGTATCTCCCCTTTTTCTGAGACGCGATAACCTCCTCGTTCAGGATGACCCTTAGGCCAACACCTCGACGACCTATGTATAATATCAAATACGTTGTCGCGATACCAAAAAATTTCATTCACACACATTTTTCTTCACTTTCTTCATCCACGGACAGATCCGTGTAAAGAAAATCCCGCGTCTTCGACCTTTTTCGAACAAAAATTCACATATACTATAATTTTCAAAGACTGACGTCAATCGGCTTGAGAGAATATCATTTTTACTTCCAGTTTCCGCATCGTAAATATTGATTTCGATCGTGAATATTCCATCCAGCAAAACTCGTCATCAGTCATCAATCCTCAATGAAGAATCGTAGGCCACCCTGTTGAAAAAGTTGTTGATGGAAACATAAGTATTTTCCCATTCCTATATCAGTTTATTATATATGTTTTTCTCTGAGTAATGTAACCAATCTTCTGCTTTCGTCCGCAACTGTATCATCAATTTAATTCATACATAAGGTTCATGTTTATTCTTCGATAGGACAATTTATTAGTAAGATTATCCTCCTCTCTGGGCTGCAGAAAAAAATATCGGACTGATTTTTTTCAATTTTCGAAACTCGTTATCATGTTATTAAAAAATGTCAGTTAATTTGTTCATCATTTCCCTGAGCGAGATAAACTCGAGAGCAGAATTACCACATTTGTGTTGTGGTTTTACCCCATTGGTGTTTCGATCTCACGCCATATTTCCCAACTTCCATGATGTCTGACGGGAAATAATTAGATCGATCAGATTAGGTTCTTTGAGGAAGGCGCGTCGTTATCGTTACTCCACACTGGATCTGCGGCGAACTTGGAGATAACGTGAATTTTTACCGTTTTTTCATACGTGATAAATGCCCCGTGAAGAAGACCTTCCTGACTCGTTGGCGCTAAGATATGATTTTTTTTTTGGAAACCATCGGATAACTCGAGCATACATTATTGTTATCATTATTTTTAATAAAACACTCGCGTAGGTGTTGGATGATGCATGTTGTTAGGAAATACAATATCGAGCACATCATCAATCGACCCTGTTTCGCTGAGGGCGCGGAGACCTCTGTAGCCTTATCGCGGCCAGACGAGAAAACTTGTGTCTCGTGATAACACAACCACATTCATTCAAAGTACTGAATTGTTTATGAAATTTATCGAAGGGAAGTCCGAGTTGTTGCTCAATTTGTACGCAACGGAGCAGCCCAAGGGCGTTCATCAGTGACAGGCGATCGATTATTGCTATTAATTACACAATTTGTAGAATTAATTCAGTCCATGTAACTGCATTCATTGGGAGATTATTCGCATAAATAATTACGAATTGATATTACTTCTTGTACATCTGTTTACATATTTCTAGTTCACACAGTAAAGCTGGATCCTGTTATCGACAGAAGTGATAAAAAAAAAAAAAAAAAAAACTACGAGAGGAATAAAAAATAACCGGAAATACAAATAATCTTAGACCAATAGCTGATTCATGAATCCATTTCTTGTACTGTTTAATGCCAATGAATTAGTGTTCTGGAGGTCGTAATTTCTTGACCGGTCTGCCTTCTGTTATTACACCTACTTCCTGAAAAGCAAGGTTGACATGGTACAACGTCGTCGTACATGAATCAGGAGGAATCTATTTAAAAAAGTAATTGTTGAACAACCGATGGAATATCAAACAGAAAAATTAGTATATCATATACTACATCATATACAGATACGACTGTAATCGATCTATCGACGACCCCTTGCCAAGCCTTAAAATGAGCGGACATCAAACATAGCGTTATCTAACAGTTGTGATAAGCGTTGCGTAAGAAACTCGTCGCATCGCCTGATTTTTCATCGTTTGATCGTACGTACCCGTCGGTATGCAAGATTCGGTTTGGTCATCTTTGGGTCAGTTGTCAGACTTCATATACACGTATATGTTTTACAAATATCATTTACCACGTTTACGACAGGCCCAAGTAGAAACAAAAACATCGCCTGATCTCTTCTGTTTATAGGGAGCACGTGGAGTTATTTTCTCACAACGCAAGTACCATAACCGGGGTAAAATGAACACTGGATGCGCTCTAAGTGCCCATAAAATTTATTTTAATGTCAGCAGAAAATAAAGATCGAAAATGAAGCCGCAAGATTTCAAGTGGCGGCGACGTTTTCTACTACTTTTTGGTCCTTAGATGACGGATTAATTTTTTTGCCATCGATCGATTTTGCGGAGGTGAATTGAAAAAGTCTATTCGGAGACAATTGTGACTGGAATTGTATGATTTTATTAGTCGCTGAATGCTGGACGGGATGATTCGGCTTTATATCAAAACTCATGACGAGTAGAATTAGCAGACAGCCAGCATCCGGTAGATCGTCATGAGTGGCTCAATTTCGTAGCGACAATCCTGCGTGACCATTACACCGGTAGAGAAAATCGTTACATAAGTTTGTCAATCTCGTTGTGTCTCTTTTCAGATTCGAGAAATATTCGACTGATTGTGACTAATGAGAGAATGAGGAGAATAAAAATTTTCAATAATGAATAAAGGAAATGTGTCGCAAGTTGTTACAGTATCACAATATCTCGATTCCACAATCATTAAAAGTCGATCATTATTTAAACTGAGTCCAGTTTCGTTTCCTCGTGAGGAAAAAATTGCGTAACTTTGTTGTTGATCAATAGACGCAAATATTAGTATGATTTGAAAAGAATAATCTAACGTCAAGCGATGTCTGCATCCGATAGTCTGATCTATACTTGTTTGCTATTTCTATTCTGATACGATTAGAAAAATATAATATATATACATAGATATATATACATAGATATATATACATAGATATATAATATCTGCTCTTAAAAAGCGGTCAGGAAAATTACACGCGAGTTTTTTAAAAACCGGTTTGTTATACATTCATTTCGTATTCACTCTGTTTGGATATTTGTGAGCTGTCTTTTTTTTCACTGCAGATTCATAATTAATTCTGAAACTCTGATCAGCCTTATTTCATTCAGACCAAAGTTTAGTTACAGGCGCTCTAGTTAATCGTATGCCCTTGTAGCAATTTGAGATATCGCGCAGCTTCAACATTCGCATCCTGCGAATCAATGTAAGTCAAGTTTTGCCAGTTTTGACGCAGGCCTAAGACCGGAAACTCAAACCGGTGTGTAATCAGTTGCGTGCGAACAGGCGCCAGACGTGTGTTACGCGCACATTTCGAAATGACTCCCGTTGGTTTTGTTGCTTAAATCATCAATGTATTATACTTATGCACACAGGGTAAATACAGGATCTTACAGAAATAGGTCCTCCAAAAATTGATTGATCCATTACTGTAATCTTAATTTGTGATTTTTAATTAATCTTGATACTGTCATTATAATGCTGACATATCATGATTTATAATTAATGCATTCAGTTTTATTATACATCAAAATTCGAAGACTGCAGTAAAGATTAATAATTCTCATTTATTACTTGTAAACATCGAAGACAAATTAAAGGCGGCAATCATAAATCTTCATTCTTTATCTGCAGTCTAGACATTATTTCTCTTTTCTCTGATCACACATGCACACACACACGCAAGGAGATAGTAAAAAATAAATAAATACAGACATAAAAAAAAGGAAAAATAATTCCGGGCCGAATGCAGTTGCCGATGTGTAATTATATCAGTGCCATATTACAAAACGTCTCAAGTGACCTCTGAGCTATCATGTTATGCGTGAAAAAGGAATACTCAGAACGATTTCGACGTTGTGAGAAAAAAAAAATACATCTAAAAACCAATTAATCAACTTTATTGAACTGAGTAACCAGAATATCAAGTTTTTTGTGGATAATATATGCTTAATTTTAAGTAGGTAAAGAATGTTACACGATTCAGCTGACGAAATGTATCTGGAAATACGATAAATTCACAGATACCTCTGCAATCGTTCGATTCAATGTGAATTAATTACTGCTCATCTGCGTTTAGAGAACACGCCTCCTGAAGATAATTGGATCAATAAAATTTATATCGAAGTATCAACTGAGGTCATAACGACAGGAGGCGTAGTCGCGTTGGGATATCGGAATGATGAGGTGACTTTTTCCGAGGGAAAAATAACTCGTTCAAATAACGTCAAACAATGAGAAATAAATGAAACAATAAGAAATGAATGAGAAAATAAATGAAATAATGGGAAGTAATGAGAAATAACTGAATAATAAGAAATAATGGAATAATAAGAAATCACCGAGGAAATAAATGGAATGATGATTAAAAAATTAATTTGAAACGAGAAAAAAAAATGAAATAAATTAAATAGTTTGAATTATTTCACTGAAAGAAATAATATATCAGTCAAATCTTGAATTATTTCCCTCTCGACGTTTTCTGCTAATCGAAGTGATTTTTGGAGCCTAGTGACTAACTTCAGTGTTGCTATCCCGATATCTGATTGGCGGAAAAAGTAACCTCATCATTTTGACGTCCCAACGCGATTACGACTCTCGATTAATCAGCTACGCATAACATCGAACGCATCGAACCGAGCACGACAACTACAGTGATCAATAATATGCACATATAATATTGTAAACATCATCCTGAGATAATGATGCGATGTGGAATTATTCCAAACTCAATTATAGCCCGTTTCAACCTTTAATTTGTGAGCTAATTCAGCTAATACAGAATTCTACAGACAGGCCGTGCGATCTATCGACCGTGTAGCGCTGCCGTCGTGCGTCCCACGTGGTTTGATGCAGTCACGGTGCTTTCCAAGAACGTGATCAACAAAACACAATCCGGACATGAGAAGCTCGACGTAGATGGCAGCACTCGGCTGAAGACCTTCCAATGCATGGAAAATGGTCTACGAAAGACTAATGTTTGCGTTTAGCTAGTTTCTGACAGCTTCATTCGCTTGATTTTCAGTCAAAATTGACGACTAGATAAATTTTGAAAGCTATAGAAACAAATTATTCGAATTTTACACTCGGCTCTGCTGACCGCTGCGCTAGTAGCGCCCCTAACGTCAAGAAGCGGTGAGCCGGATCCCATTTTCTCTAGTAGTCCACAACAGTTAGACAACAGTCGGAGCATCGACGAATAGAAACTCCGGACATGATATCGCAGAAGGTGATCACGCGCTATCGATTGGCGTGCGCCAAGACGTCGTCGCAGCCATGAGAATCCTACGCATGGCGAAGTTCTGATTTCCGCAACGCAGAATTATCTCGATAGTCAAATTATTCCATCGATTATGCTGTATTGTATTATGTTGAGGGAAAATGTGCTCTCGTATACTGTTTTAACGCATTTAATAAACATTCAATAGCACCTTGACGATTGACCAACGTTTATATTCTCCTCCCTTTTCCGCCTCTGGCATTGGACAAGTCGCGAGAAGATGTAGGTGGCGCGAGCTACAACTTCCGGACAATATCCATGCAGCGCTGCGTGATTAGTTCTTTCTCAAGTTATTCCCCGTCAATGGATACGCAAGATAGTCGTTTTATTAGGCTGTGTTTGGCTAAACGATGCGTGAGCAAGTGACAAACGGTGTAGAAAATTGATTCTCGCACGTGGATTGGGTCCTCGAAGCGTTTATAACAAATTCTGTTCGACAAAAAACGGTATCTAGACGAATCAAGACTGGTGCGTATAATAACAGTTGTTTTTCTAAACGATTTCGTGAATATATGGCGTTTTCCACATGACCGTTTCAAACTTCAGGGATGTCCCGTCCTCTCTAGTTCACAATTCATTCGTCGATATCCGAGTCGGTGATTCCTATGGGTTGTTCATTTTTCGTTTAATCCCACATGCGTGATTGTACTAGTACTGCCAGTTGCACGATCACGTGTAAAACCGATTACCCACAAGATTCCGAGAGTCTGATCCAACACGCCTCTTGTTTCGAAATAGGTTAGCTTTTACACATTTCTTATCGAACTTCCTCCTTCCTCGTCAAACCACAAGCAATCGAATCATCGTTTTCTCGATAAAATCAACTTCATCAATAACAGAAATATAACTATAACTTAATTATTATTATCCATATCAGGTTCCGAATGGATACTGCAAGTCCTTCGCCGCCGAAACGGCCTCGGAACCTCGACATTCTTGCGGCACAGCTGGAAAAACCGACGAGATTTTTTCCATTCAATCGTAAAACACCCAGCAACACTCTACAGAGTAAAACAAACAGAACGGAACGAGTCTCTGTCCCGAGGAACGAGCAGGTGGTCAGCAGTTCCCTGCAGAGTTTATCCTTCTCAAGCAGCATGAAGTTCGTTCCGAACAAGGAAGCCAATATCTCTAACAAACTTCAAAAACTCAAGCTCAAATCTCCCGACGGTAGAGATCTGGGAGAAATAAACGTACAGCTGCTGCCTCAGAAGGGGGACAGCCTGGGTGGAAAGACCATAATGCTCCAGAAGCACAGTTTGTTTGGTAAACTGGATAATCCCTCGAGCGTTTCTATCCTGAAACCGGTAGAAAAGTGCAAACAGATCGCCGTTCAAGGCGGGTTTGCGGTTCAGACTCCGATTGTGCAGAGTAACCAGCCTGCTGGCGTTTCGTTCCGTGCTGTACCATCGATCGCGAGAAAGAAAAGCCAATTCCAGCCCTGTAGCGTCGCCAAGAATCAGCTAGAACCCAGACATTCCCCTCTGATATTGAAGCATTCGGAAATTTCAAAATACCCGACTACCGCTTTGGGGTCTAAAGTATTTTACATAAATGTGGACAAACAGACTGGCCTCAATACCGTAAAAACCATGAATACTCTCAAAGCCATACCCAAGTCTCAGGTACCTGTTAATCAGAAGATAATTATGGTTCAGGCAGAAAGTTATCCAGATTCGACGGAGAGTAGCAGAAGTAATTCATTCGGCACGACGGTAGAGTCGCGTTCTGTTGCGTTGCACAGGGATGAGCCGAGTACAGACTCTGCGTCTTCGACCTCGAATGCTAGAAGCATGACGAATATATTCTGGAACCCCTCAAAGTATGCGGAGTTGGTGTCGAAAGCGTCGAACCAGAAGAGCAAAGGAATCGATAACGAGATTATTGAGGGCGTTGGGAACACGGTGACTCAAAAGTCGATAACTATAGCAACTCATTCCCTCGAACCTGAGCACATAAAAATTTCGAGCAAGAGTAGCCATGCTTTGACCGCCGCTCACATCTTGAATAGGAAGCAAAAGCCGCAATTGAATAATTGGACGATAAGAAAAACTATCACTAGAAAACCTGAGGAAACTAGAACGTACACTACCGAATTTGAAAGAATTAAAGCAGCGCCTAGAAACGGCTTGGAAGTAACAAAGGCTCCAATTGCCAAAAAGATAACTGTGCATAATTTAATCTCCGAAAATACTCAAAATGTTACTAGTACAACAAACAATATGTCAATAGTAAACAGCAAACAGGCCGACGAGAGCTCAGTGCAAATATCGCACACGCCAAACATTGAGGATAAATCAAATGGAGATCCAAAGCTGGGTGAAAATATAATGGTCGTTGTACCCGGAGAATGGAACGCGACGGAAGAGAGCGAAAAGAACTACCCGAAGCAAAAGGTGGCAAGCCAAGGGACCCACATGGAGGTTGATAATGATTTAACTACAGATGGAAGTTTCTCTAAAATAAGCGGCACCCCTGTGAGCAAAGATTTTAGTCTCGGAAAGCCCTTCAAATCAAACGCATCGCTGCCCAAGCAACACGAATTAGATATTATTGAAAAAGCACTCAGCTCATGCCTGGATCAGACTCTGCGAGACAAGGCACTGAAAGCCCTCGCAGACTGTGGAATAGGTGTGAAAAGGGACGTGCCAGTGCCACATAAAGTTTCCGTTTGCGATTCCCAAACCCAAACCACAGTCTTTAGTATTTTGAAACCGGATGTGTTTGTGGAAGCGAACGAAAATTCTCCGTCTTTGAAGAGGCTGAAAATAGTGAGCGATAAACCTTGCGAGTTGCCTACAGTTTCTATTGAACCACCGCAGACGTTGATCAGCGAATGTTCGGTCCCCCCTGAAGTATCCGGTCTGCAGGACGAATTCTTGACTCTTCTGGACGATTTATATGTGCCAGACACCTCAAAGAGCGAAGTCAACCAGATCAAGGATATATTCTCAAAGCCTGATCCGCAGATTTTGAGAGCGGCCCAACAAATAAAAGAAGATTTTGAGGCAGCAACGAAGTTTGACGTCGACGGTTTGTTAGGGATTCATAGAGCTGTACTGGGCGGGAATATCCAAGAGGTACAGAGGCAGCTAATCGTTCTCAAAGCTGTAAACGA
The DNA here is from genome assembly GCA_018420115.1 of Euura saliciscinereae. Lineage (NCBI taxonomy): Eukaryota > Metazoa > Arthropoda > Insecta > Hymenoptera > Tenthredinidae > Euura > Euura saliciscinereae. The sequence continues at coordinate 94,055 of JAFFZH010015956.1, forward strand.
AAACATAGAAGTACCAACCGAGGATGGAAAGGTCAGACGTACTTCCGCTACAATTTTTATATTCAATTGAATGTTTTGTTATTAATTTTTAGGAAATCCAATAAAAATCTTTTTATTTATATTTACAGACGAGTTTGGAATTAGCAGTCCTGAACGGAATCGACCGAAGCATAATAATCACTCTTATGGCGGCTGGAGCAAAACCCGCGATTCCAGAGAAACTTCACGAATCTGCAATCATTATAGCTTCAAAAATATCTTCCAGATCATTACCTGATCTTATCCCATACGTTCAACCCTCGTCCTTACTCGATAATGAGGATGCGGAAGGTAATCGTCTCTCTCAATCCGAGGTGCATCCACCTCTATGTGAACAACGATCGATAATTAATGTGAAATTCGTTCCAGGTGTATCGCCCTTGCACTACTGCTCTCAGCTGGCAAACATGGAAGGAGTCAAATTACTAGTTAATGCAGGTGCTAACGTCGACGTGAGAGACGCTAAGTCCGGGCGAACGCCACTGTTCTACGCTCTGGAAAACAAAAACTTTGACATCGCGTGGTACCTGATAGACAACGGGGCATCACCAGCCATCACAAACTTTGCCGGACAGTTACCGGCGGCATTGGTAGACGAGTATAGGCAAAATACGCTCGCTGAAAAACTGAACGAAGGAGCAGTGAGTTAGAACAGTCAATTTTGTCATCGGAACGAAAGTTGACACTCAAAAGACTTTGAGACTGCGCTGCTACCGCTCCTGATTTATCACTCATTTCCTTTGATCGGAATTTGCGATTGTCGGTAACGAAGTGAGTGATAGTTAGAGGAGTAAATGATCACAATTGACGCTCAATTGGACCAGAATTCTATTTAATATCATGGTAATAACTCTGTAAATATGAAAATTGTGTGGTATTTTGTAAAACCATTCTATCACCGTTAGAATTACTTGCCAGGAAAAAATGTGTCAGTAAAATTGGTTGACGGTCTCGATCTCGAATAGTGCTAAAGTTGAAAGATATCAGACGTATGTGAACTCTGGAATGAATAATTGGAAATGCCCTGCGTGCTCGAGATGCACTGTATACGGTTTTGCACTGGATTTTGTACGATAAAGATAATCTGTGATATACAATTCGGAAAATTAATCTTACATATTTTATAGACAAGAAAGAATATAAGTTAAAACTTTATCTGTTCGACGTACATTCATAAGTAGACACGCCAAAACTCACCTCAGTTTTGTTTCGGTTCAACCAATTTTGCTGGTAACATATTGATTTACAATTTATCGATGAAAATTTATCTGTCTCGAGTGAATGCGCACCTATCATGTATAGGAATACTTATCGTACAAGTTGAGTATGTGAAAATAAACGCGCTAAAAATGTAATAGAATTTTATTGGAAGCTTTTTACAATAACGTTTGCGTTCCCTTTTTTTTCAAATCTTGATTGTAGGTATATGGCGATAAAACGAATCGAGTTAATTTCACGGTCATTCAATCTTTGGTATGACTGCTTCTTTTTAATTCAAGCTATGTAGTACCTGAGTAAGATGGAGTTAGATTTCAATATATTTTGTTACTCATTGTACGAAATATGAATTTGTATTATGAAACAAGTGTCGTCACACAGCAAAGAAAGTTTCAATTATTCTAAACTTATTTGATACTGTATAGTTAAGATGTTGATTTGTGAATTGGTACTTCCAACTGAACTAGACAAAATAATACCTTTAAACTACTGAGTATGAACCAAGCTGGAGGAAAGCAATGCAATTAAATTAGATTGCGACAATCGTTGTTTGGAGACAATCACGATCTCCACGTTTATTTTTTTTAGTTATATTCAAGATGTTTTTTACCGCAAGGAATGCAATTCATTCATGGCATAATGATAAAGGTGATGCCGATATATCACATATTTAGGTAAATGAAACTAATTTAATCAAGAATTTGTCTTTTATCATTAGGAATATCTTGAATTGTTTAATTTTTGAATCTTAATTTTTGCTCATACTTCACCATGCATACTCTGTTGAATTAAATGTGTCTGTAGTCAATGGACCATCGCTCGATAAGGTTTCATTTACGGTCTAACAAGAGAATCATTTTATTACCCTCAATTATACAATTTGACACTCACACAGCATCCGTAGAACCGAAAATCTATCGGCTTATTTATTTAATCTTCATTTATATCTTTTATCGTTCATAAAACTTAGAATGAGACTTATCTATGTATTCACTATGTCTGTCATTGTATAATAAAAACCTTCTACTTTATTTCCGGTTCGTAGTATCATTCGTCACCTTTTACCAAACCTTAGAAATTTTCTGACTGTTCAAAAGATTTGAATTCGAACTCGACTGCGCCTAACTGTACACAACCCAACCGACGAGCGCCTGGATCTCGGCAACCAGTCAAACAAAGGTAACATATCCGTTTTGTAATGATTTTTCGACTCGCTTTACACGAGAGACGGGACTTCCAGCGGTTTATATTTCGAAGTGGCGGCAAATATTGAGCGGGATAATCGTGATCCTCGAAGCACCGTCGATAAAACAGAAATAATGAATAGTCTCACTATATTCACAACTCACTATGAGAGGAATAAAAATTGAATAAAAATAATTAATTCTGAGTCCCAGGAGTTTCTCTTTCAAGGAATATATTCCACTTATCGTATACCTCTAATTTGTCGGTATAGATGTAAATATTAAATTATATATTCTAATGATCAAACAATCAAAGCTTTAATTTTAAATTTGATTGTAGCGGGGTTCAAGAGAATTGGGCTCCTTCCAGAATTCACTCTGCTCAAAATAAACGTAAGACTGTATCCATAAAACTGTAGAAAAAATATAAATAGATATACAATATACTATCTAACGGATGAATTTGTCGATTAAGTATCTTTGATAGTTTGACACCGTATAAATTTCGTTGATACATTATAATTATTATTTTCTACACTTTTATCTACATAATAATAATAATAATAATGACAATAATATAGTTTAATACTATTCACATATTTCTCGTCTCAAATTTCGACTAGAAAAATATCCTCATCATTGTACGAGGCAGTTATTTATACGGTAGAAATGCATAATTCAAAAATAAAGTGTTTTCTGTAACAATTTCACTTCCATCGTCAAAATAAAATTAAGAACAAGTCCGATTCTTGCAGCACCTTAGCCACACGGAATTGGTAGAATGGTAGATTTTGAGTGACTGTAACTCTTCGACGTCAGACGTCCATCTCCTTCTGTACATCGCCAGTGGCTATCGACGTATATCGCACACGTTTACTGACAGAGTCTATCACGGGCTCCAGCTTCTTTCTGAGGTCGACTCTCTGGACATAGATAAGGGCCAGTATCAGGGCGATAAGAATCAGAGATAAGAGCCAGAGGGCGACTGTGCTCCCGCTGTAGGTTGAAGCCGAGGATTTCAAACCGCAATTTCTTTCGACGTGAAGATTTCGGAGCTGCTTTTCTGCGAAATAAAAGAAAAGAGTGTTTTGAGAAGATACATTCTCAAGATTGAAACGCGACTCACCTCCATTCTCTCTGCATCGGTAAAGATGCTTGTTTCGCACGTTCACGTTTGTCCTGTTCATCCATTCGAGAAGGAGATTCAGCTTGCAGCCACATTCGAACGGGTTTTTGTCAAGGTCGACGAGGGCTTGGTTCTTCTTCTTGTCGAGTGAGTCGAGAACGCGGATATCGTGTTTTGAAAGACTGGTGAAATTGTTGTGGGCCAAGTCGAGAAACTCGAGTTTCGGAAGACACGTGGTATTGAAACGTATCGAGCTCAGAGAATTGCTGGCCAGGTAGAGGAACATCAGACGCGGAAGATCGCAGAAGACGTTCGGGTCCCGGAACTCCGATATCTCGTTCTTTTCAAGGTGGAGCTTGTTCAGCTGTGTCAAGTTGCTGAATTGAAGAAAAACGTGATTAGAAAAATTTGACGATAAATGAAATAGATATACACACACCTGTTGACGAAAATGCTGTGAAGAATATTCGCCAAGTTAGTCGGAGTCTTGTTCCTGTCTTCGAAAGCATCGGTCAGGTGAAGCTCGACGAGTGATTCAAAGTTAGAAAAAACTCGTGGATGCGTTTTGTTGAACTCCAACGAAATTTGGTTCGAGTCCAGTATCAGCTGCTCGACGTGTTTGACGTGGTGATACGTCTTCCCGCGGATGTACTGTATGTTGTTCCGCGACATGTCGACCACTCGTAGCTCGTTCAGATTCTCAGGTGGACCGAAAACGTTCCAGTGTAATTCGGTCAAATTATTTCCAGTGAATATCAAAGCCTGTAATCAAGAAAAAAATTTAGCAGAATCTGTCAAATCGATCGAACAAATTTTCCTACCCTCGTGTTGTTCGGTATATGCTCGAGGGGATCGGTGCTATTGAACCCAGCATTTGTGCAGTTGAGGATACGCTGATGATGTCCTTGGTAGCAGGTCGTGTGACAAAAACACCTATTCTCAAACGCTGGACCGCAATTCTCTCGTTTTGTGGTCTCCGTTTCCATAGTGTGAAAGTTTTTATCGGCACAATTGTCTCCAGGGTCTCCGAGCGAATCGGCGAGGCAGAGCGTCACCGCTGCGAAGAGAATTGCGACGATCAGCATCATCGTTGGACCTAACAGATGAAAGAGTTCGTCAAATTGAAAAAAATTCGTTCAATCAAATTTATACGACAATCCTCTAAACTTTTTTCCTCAGTTTCATTCAGTACATCCATTTAAAACTACCCCATGACATCGACCCGTTGCGATTTTCATCTTTCGCGGGTTCAAATTCGACAAAAATATGAGTCATAGCGCGCTGTGTACTGGTTTTGAATATCGTATAGCTGACACAGTCGTGCCTCATCATGTGTTACGTGCGTGAATGAGGCATATCGCGATGGTAGACGCGTTTATGGAGCGGAGATGACGCATCTCGCGACACGGAATACACGCACAGCCTCAGTTAAGATATTCAACCCACGATTTTGCGGGCAATAAAGCGATGGCTCGACAGCATGCGGGGTTCGAGATCCCATTAATACCGAGGCGCAATTCGATTCGCCTCGTTGTCAATTGAAATACATTTAGCTTACGCGAACGAAACCGTCATGCAATCAAAAAGGTGAACCCTGCCGCTTCGGCACTTTGGGACGACCGCTGTTTGCTCAAGGATAATACTATCTGAATAACGAACGGTGGGTAGAGACAACCTGGAATACAGAATTTTTAGGAACGTTTCAAACCTGTACGAACACGGAACACCAGTTTCGACTTTGAAATAACAAGTTCTTTACACACTCAAATTTACGTACCGGTGATCAAACAACTTATATTCTGTTTCCGATTGAACGACGAACACTATTCATTGAACAAATGTTGAATTCATTATTGCACAACAAGATATTTATGTGCCATGCGCGTAAAGTGACACAATATTTTTCACGGATAATGAATTGAACGTTACTTCGACGCCAGTTGAGATCCGCACGAATCCACGCGTATAGACTTTACGCCGTAACTTTAGACTGCGCACTTTGAACTGCGCAGCAAAGTTGCGGCAGAAAGACTTTATACAGCAGCTTGGAACTCAGCGGCGTAAAGCGCCACTTGTCGAATCGAAAACATGCGTCAAAAAGTGACTTTTCAATGCCTGTGCCGTAAAAACGTATCCAAAGTCTTCCAGTTGTTAAAACCTGCGAGCACGTGCTTCGGAGCAACGGACCTCGCGAGAAGAAGTAGAAAAGGAAGAAATATGCCCCTTGCCCCTTCGGGAAGACGTCAGTCACGGAAGGGCTGGAGGAGTGTGTAATACTTTTGGAGCAAGAGACATGCGTACCTATAGATATGCATGAGTGGACTGTGGATGAGACCGCAGGGTGAAACCGGTTTCAGAAAATTTATTTAAGACTTTTAACAAAAGGAGGAAAGGATCTAGAGAGACGTATAGAGAAAAAAACAGAGTGGACAAAAAAGTAATCCGACAAACGGTCCTGTAATTTAGCTCAATGAGTCACCGAAATGTTTTCTTAGTGCTCCGCGCGAACCTCCCAGAATAACATTATCCTTTTTGTTCCCTCTCTGACTACAGTCGATCAGGTTTGGGATCGGACTTTCAATTTCGATGTAATTTCGGGTAATGATGCTCTTTCATTCGAAAAGAAAACGCCATACATCAAAGCTATCCATTAAAATTAATCGATTAGGTAGAGCCATGAAACTATCCTCGCCTCTCTGAGAAGAAAAAAAGACGTCGATTCGTATACGATTTCTAACGATACTCTTTTTCTTCCTCTTGGCCTGAGGTTAGATAAAAGTCGAGTTTGGAGTATTGCTAGAATTTAATATTCTTCAAGGAGTGGCTGTAGAATATATTCGCGATATCGTGATTTCGTCATAAGTCACGAACTTCAAGCAATATTATTATAATCCCGCGAATCACAGAAATGGAGTTACGTGACGCAACACGTGGTTCTGTAACAGGCATACGAGAGAATTAATTATAAACAATTTTTTACGTACGTGAGAAAAGTATCGCCACGTACAGGATTATGATAATAAAAGCTAAGAGATGATCGACTGACCCGCGGGGAGGCGATCGTGGGAGAAAGAGAAGGAGAAAGAGATAAATGTAGGTAACTCCGCTGCGCAGTGTACAGTGCAGCAGGTATGTCGTAAACGGATGGAAGAAAATAAATATATACATACACTACCGAAGCCTGTCCTCGAAACAGCTTCGCCCACACGGTTAAACCAGGGGGCCGAACCCAACACGAGCTTTTGAGAAACTCTACTCGTTATTTCGTAAGCGTTAAATTAACCAAGAAGCTGCGACTCGACTATTTATCTAATTCTTTTGTCGCACTCTCTTATATTTTATCCAGATTGCAGTTTGTTTCATTTCCACAGCGCTTTGATACACGCGGTGATGCCGATGAAACGAAGCAGAGAGTAAACGGGATCCTGAAGTTATATTCGTTGAAAAGAAAATTAGTGACGATTGTTAAAAATAAAAAATAAATACTAACGGAGGTAGGTTTATCGCTATACGTATAATTTATCGTCGTGTGTACACATCACATAAAAGACCCCGCGAGCTATATATGTTATACTGAACTCACGGTGAGCCAGCGATAACGGTACTTGCTCTGTACGTTTCAAAGACATGACCGTTCGTCTATTCGTTCTTTTTTCACTCTCCCCAATGAGAAAAAAATTCTTCTTGGAACTTAAAAACTGTCATCGAAGATTCTTGATGAATCATACGATGCAATAATCAACGATCGCAAAAATATCTAGAATTAATTATCCGCGGATACTTACCAAAAAAAATTTTTCTTCTCATGGTGAAGCAGCTAGCTCAAATTTGCGTTGACACAAAAAATTGTTATATTCCAATATTCACTGTATCTCAAATAATACCAAAACTGTCAGATACAAAATTCACATGGTTGGATCGGTGCTACCGGCTCGAAATAGACGATTGATAAAAGTGAATGTGGAATTGTTCGACCATGTCATCAACGCAGTTTGTGATAATTATTCGAAACCATTCCCTTTGTAGACCGTCTAGTCAAATCCGCGTGACTAATCACAAGTTCCAAAGTAATCTTCGATTGCCTTCAATTCCCGTCGCGTGTATGTTGACTCTAACTTCGCCTCGATATCGTCTAAACGACGCGCATCGAGACCACGCGGGGACTTGCCGTCGCGGTGAATGAGCTGCCTACGGAGCCTATCATCTGCTCACGAGCGAGAACGAACTCGGGACTCGGGCCTCTGGGACTCAGGTAGGACACAGGGGCTTGGACTGAAGACCCAACACCGCACTACACTCCGCGTGGCCCCGCGCAGGACGCAGAGCAATGCCTGTGTAGACGCGTATCTATCCACGATCCACCGAGATGCATTGTGTCGCCGTGCTGCGGCCGCACCTGCGTCCGTTCCCTCTCACCTCTGTTCCCCACTTTTCCCCGATACCTGTAAGAATTCTCGATCGAGTTCAGAGTCGCGAATCTGCGCCGAAATCGGCGATGCGAAAAAGCGCGGAACGCTCGTTATGAGAAGCGTATTGAAAACAAAAATTTCCACTTCCACCATTATCCGAATCTGAACTTGTTTTTTATTTTTTTTTTTATTTATCATATTTATGTATCTATTTTAACATCGTAGTCTTTATTCAACTGTAGGAAAACTCAGTTGACATAGAATACATAGACGATATTCTTTCATACCGTGAGTTTCTCGCTATGCGGGCCACTCGGTGCACCTAAAGCAGGCAACCTTACGTACGTCCCATAAGAATTAGCACGTGCCGTACGTACGGTTGCCTGCATAGCGAGAAACTCACGGTACGTATACATCGTAAGATATACCGTGTTGTTTCGCGGATGGTCATGTGGACCCCTGGGTGTATGCAACTCAGATGACATTCGTTGTCGCTGGATAAAAAGCTGAATGCGTGATTGGTGTCATCTCAGTTGCATATACCCAGGAGTCCACATGGTGACCTTCCACGAAATTACACGGTATGTGTGTTATACATATTTCTTGAATGTTTCCCAGCACCAACATTACCGTTCGATTATCCGAACTAGGCCCGGTCCCAATTGGTTCGGACAATCGAGGTTCTCTTGATATCCTAAACTGCATCAAATGCATCGGAGAATGAAGATGCGGATTCAACCGTTGCGATGATGCCGGTCACAGAGCTATTATAATATACAGTGTTGTAATATAACTGTGTATAGTTATGCATCGGACCGAATGCGGATGGATTTGATAAGCGATGAGTAGATCGGTGATTGAATAGCTTACGCATGTTCTTCGACCCATCCGTTCCAGACTGGCGATAAATGTGCAATTAGTATGCTTGGCGCGGTGTTAAAACTCTCATATATGTGGTCAGGAACATCGAATACTTCCGGCTTGTTGTTGTCGATCACACTGCGGATATAAAAACATGTCTTGAGATTTGTTTGATGAAGATATTTTTTTATAATTTGTTTTCAGAAAATGCATTTTTTTTTTCAAAACCTCACGTTAATTAGTTCAATTTTGTTCTTTTGCAGAGGATATATGAAATAATTGGACGCTGTTTATTGTTATACACTTGAATTATATTGTATTTTGTATCGATAATATTAGCCCCTCTCTACACATAATGAACATAAATGCGTATAATATACTTTCAAAATACGAAAATATAATTTTGGTGAATTTTTATCACGAGGCTAGGGCTAGGAGTATAGGTACGCGTTTCTAGAATGAATTTTGTTCTGTTTGATCTCTTTGAAATGATATAATATCATAGAAATTATGTACGCGATTTAAATTTGATAGATTTTGTCGTATATTTTTTTTAAGTTCGAATAAGGTATTTGTGTATTGATAATTAACTAAAAAGCTATAGGTATGTTAACTAAATATGACTTAGTGCGTTGCTATAAGAACAATTTTTATAAATTATATCAATCAATTTTCTACGTAATATTGTACTCATATATACTTATATATTCATAAATTATGCGTACATGTGTATATATACCTAATGTATACGGATGTAAGTGTTTCTTCTTCTCTGTCTCTGCCAATTCAAGTAGACATATACTCCATATCAAATACAACTATATTATAGAAATGGTAAAATACTCTACAGTGTAGTAGAAAAGAGAAAAGAAAAATAGAGATAATAATATTTCCAATATGGTTTTTAATATAAAAAATGAAATGACGTTATTAAATGATGTGAAATACATGTAAATAATAAGTAATATTATTCTTGTTATTCTCCTTCTTATGCATTCTTTTCGCATATTTATTATATTTATTATCATAGGCTCTAATAAAATAGATGCTTTCTAGTTATTAAATTTATTCTTCAATATCATCTTATTTTTACTCAATATTTTCTTGTTCTTTTACCATTTCTCTCTGTTCTTTTGCTTTGTTTCTTTAAACTCTTATCAAATATTTTTGTGACGATTACGATAATATCAATATTACATTGTTTCATATATTTAAATATATTATAAGTTACACAACACTTTATTTAATGTTGAGATTCAACCTCAATATAGTAATAATATTCAACCGACGATGAATAATAATGACGAGAGAAACGATTCTGAAAGTTTTTGTTTTTCAATAATTATTCAGGATATAGAATCAATCCTTCATCTCGGTTTCTTTAATAAATAATCTATAATAAAGAGTAGTTACAATTGAGATTGAAATACCTATTTGAGAAGAAATGATAACGTAAATATATAGTTCAGTACTTGGTGTCAAGATTTGTAGAGTAACATTTCCACCATTAGTTTATGTCTAAATCTTCGAAAAAGGTAAGAAAGAAAAAAATTGTGCATATTCGTTTGCATATTCTTTTCAATATATATCTCCAAAATTTTTTGAACACGATTCAAAGGACAGAAGTGGATTTTGCGTAGTAGCGTAGCTGCAGTCGTAAACTAATTCGAGTAGCATTCGGGTATTGAAACCCGCCCATTATTTTTTATACAGTACATAGGTTTACTAAGTCGTCACACCTATACGTATATATATAATATATATTCATTAATATAATATAATATATTTTAATTTGAAATTCTGTTTTAAACCTATGTAAACGTTTATATCTTATCGAATATTCTTATTCTGAAGCAGAATTGTATATATAATTTTTATCATCTTGCCCTCTGCCTCTCCGATAAATTAATATCGAATAATATTTGTTACTGCCTCAAAGCTTTCTATAAAATAGAATAATCGTTCACAATAGGTCTCCGTCGACATCAACGATCTGAGATTAATTTTTCAGTTTTCCCTTTTTCTGTCCGCTTCAAATTATAATTGTACTTTCTTTCGACATGTGTGTGTATAACTAATTCTTGTTTGTCTCTCTTTCTTTTCAACATAAATAAATCTGTTGCCTCGATTCAAAGTAGAAAGAATAGAAGCATCTACTTTCTCACATTGAAAGCAAACAACGAAAATATAATCATTTTTCTTTTTTGTACACTTTTTGTCGCGAAAAAAAAAACTTATAATAATAGATATTTTTTACAGAGAAATTAACATATTGTCGGTACGAATAAGCCTTGATATCGTCCACAAACCGTTCATTAAAAGAAAAAGGAACAGTCGAATGAACAAAATAAAAAATATCCAAGCCGCAAGGTCAGCGTTTAGATTTCGAAATTCTTAGTCGTATAAACGAATCTTTAAAGCTGTAAAAATGGTAACAAAACTCGTGACGTTTTTTTGGTCATCTAACGCACTCGTTGCGTAGTTGTATCTTTTTTTATCGTCGCCGTATGACAGATTGAAACAAATAATCGAGAACAACATTTTAGTCAGTCTCGTGTTTACTATAATAAATATCTTGGCACAAACTAAAATTATCGAATCAATCATCCAAGAATATTGTGATCTTAATTAATTCCTCGCAAGATATTCAAAAGTTTGGCACGAGAAACGAAAGACTAAAATTTTTAGGCTTTGTATCTGTCCGATGAGCCGATAGCGCAGCATAATACTAATGAGAAGATCAAACCGAGCAGCTCCAATATCCCAGCTCCGATAGTCACTCCTAGAACGATGCTCATGTGGCCGATGAGAACGTCTACAAGCTTGTCCACACATCCCTTAAGAAAAAATAATAATAAAGGACAAAGAATCAGTACCGGAATTGTAATTATCGTTTTGGGAATTCGAGTGAAGCGATTACGCACCTCGTTGTAAGTCACACTGCTGCTGCTACCTCCAACGGTCAAAAAGTCGCCACAGGTGGGCAGCTTCTCATCTCTGCAGCAAGATTTGGGAACATGATAAGAACCGTCAGGGGCGCTAACACCCAAGTCGATAACCCTGGAGTGTTCCTGTCTTGCGTAATGACTGCCGGCCCAATTGACGGGACCAGTTGCACCGCAGCATCCGAGTCCAGATTGAATCGCATCCATTGCGGCGGTGCGAGACTGTATCACCCCGTACTCAGACTGAAAAGGAACATAGAAGATTAAGTAAAGTAGCATACGAATTTCTTTGGGTCTCTGGAAAATTACCTTAACGGTATTCATGGCTGATGCTTGTACGAGCTGCTTCAGACGATCGGCGTTCACGTAGAGCCAAGCACCGGCCGCAATCTGTGCTACAATCACGACGAGAAGACAGCTGAAGAATCCCACAAGCATACACTGGGACTCGCGGAAAGTACCGCAGCAGCCCAAGACTGACACTATCAGCATGAGCACTCCGGCTGCGAGTAGAATGTACAATCCGGCATGGTAATTGTGCTCTTCTTGGGCCAACGACACCAGGAATGTAGAGTCAGTCAGCATCCATATCGCTAGGACGACCGTTGATAATGCCGCCGCCTGAAACGTTCAGAGAAATCATGAGCCAAGTTGAGAACAAGAAGAAGATCAGAATGTTGTTTACACCAGAAAGTCGAAAGGTCTAAACAAGAATAATGGACTATGGGGGGTTTCAACAATAAACCGTGAATTCTAGAGTGCATTAGAACGATTCGTTCTTCTTTTATCATCGCGTCCGTGTAAATCCGTGTGTTTTCCATTAAAATCGCGCCGGTGACCGCAAACAATGCGAATTTATCGTGGTTGAGATACCGAAGAGCCAGTAGTACAGGAAACAATAGACTCTGCTATAGCCCGCAGCGGTGACGTAAGATGATACTCTTCCAAGGTTCTCTCCTTGCCTTATACAATAAAAATAAAAATAAAACGCGTGAGTATTCAGTAGCGGGAGCAGCACGCGTATGCAGTATCTCAAGAATTTCTTTAGCAAAGTTTCAAATTCCCTTTCTTGTAACGTTATATAGAATAACAAGAACCACGAGAAGACTATAAAACTCTCGAAGTTGGAGCTCTTTTTTTCCTGCATGATGCGGTCATAGGATGAATGGTCACAGCGTTTTGGTACCAAATTTGGTAACACACATCGTTATGATAGAGAATTATAGTGATGTAATACGGAGCCTATGAGTCATCGGAGGAATTAAATTAATTGTGAACAGTGAATGAATGTAAGAATTTTATTATCGCTCTAGACTTCAGAATGTGCAGACTATTAATTATCATGACGTATATGAGGATATTGTGATAACAGCGAACTTATCAATGTAACAGCGCTAATTGTAATGATAGAACTTTGGCTTCTTATATTTTCATACTTACGATGAATAGATTAATTGTTATTAATTGCATCGACTCTCCTTATCATCACACGTGAAAATAAAATCCAATAATAACAGATATTGTATGTAAACGGTGTAATAACAATTACCCCGTTTATCATTTCTTCGTTATTCCACGCTTATCTTTGCATGTTACAAGTTGTTTCAGAATCTCGTTACTGAAACTATAACGTTCGATGATATTCATCGCGGCGGAAAAGTTTCACGCCTGTAATCCTAAATCGATTAACCGCTTAAAAAGCATCGACGTGAAATTTGTGGACAAAGAGAAAACCGCTGGGATGGGTGGCCATCGATTTGCTTCAGGTCTCTTCTTCCCAGCCACAGCCACAGCCGAAGGCAACCCCAACACAAATTCTGCCATCTCCCCTACCGTGAAGAGGGTGAAAAGAACAAACAACCACCAAAGAAAAGCGGAGAGAATCGGAATACTGAGAAATAAAGATGAATTTTCGGTCTAAGCTGTTTATTATTTCATTCCATGTATTGAGGTCACTTCGTTTGTGATTGGAAATACAAACTTTGAGATAAGCTGAACTCTTGTAAGAGGAAGTTGAAGCCTTGGCATTGGCTGTGAAGCTATTGAACAAACGACCATCCTACAAACTGCAGCGATCGAATAACGGAAGTGAGGATAATAAATTAGGTAGCCAATATTGGGAGTGGTTCAGCGATCCTTTGTCCGTTGGTTTATACTTTTTGTGTTCACCGATGTGTCGTGGTCGTGGTAATCGTTGTCTACAGTCAAACTCGCATCCTTTTTCCCCGCGTGAAACCCTTATAACGATATATTCCGGCTTCTGCATGGGTCGGATCCCACATCAAGATAATAAAAACGTGCCTCTCATTCCCCTCCTTTTCTAGCTCCGCTCCTAATCTACGGGGCTGGTAGGTACCAGCCTTCGACGAAAAGTAAAGCATAGGAAGAAAAAAAAACTTGGCTCGACCGAACGATAAAAGATTATCTCGTTTTTACGTATAAGCCTTAAACGGTATACTACTCAAATGTCTATCTATTATCCTTCAAGGTTTCACGAATACTGTCAAGATCAAGAGACTTGAGACTCTGTCGAGTTCATTAAAAAGAAGATTTTTAACTTTTGAAAGACGAATTTTGTTGAAAAAGTTTTTGAAGGAAGACGAATTTTTGTTGGTGTAACATATAAAATCGTTATGGAAGCGAATAATGGGACTCCCAAGTACATGAATATTTTCATTTTTCGATCAGGATAAGAAAATTCGATTTCATTGACGAATAGTTGGTGAAAAATTCGTTCAACTTCCCTAAAATGCTGAAGAAAACGACACATTGATGTACTTGGCGACCGTTTTTGCACCAGAGGTGCTTCTTGTACCGAATTCCAACGCAGATTTTGGAAATCGATTTCATACTACGCATGGATTAAGCTGTTCCTGAATTATAACAGAGGATCTGAAGATATAAATATTATAATTTATGGATTAAGGCTCTGTGGATGCGGATTAAATTCGATGTCTTCTGTATGTGGAATATGTTACGTATTTATGTTACGTAAGATATAATACCCAAGGGGAGTTTCTTGCCTGATTCTTCTTGCGAGGAGTTATAAGATCTCTAAAGCATCCTTTGTACCGAACGTGATCCGTAACTGTATATTTCTCTACGCGATGAATGAGGAGCTGTATTCAAAAGTTAAGAACCGGACAGGCCTATAAAACGGACGAATCTTCGTGGGAGAAGAAACGAACGAGAAATATAAAAATACTTCACAGACTGTGGAGTAATATCAACTTTTCTTTCTAGTTAAGCAACAAATATGAACATTTTATACAGTCTTGAATTCAATCTCTCAGGATAATCTGATGCATAAAGGAAAGAATTATTCAACGGTACATTCAAATTGAGAGAATAACTTTAAAGCACGAAGAATTTTATTACATATAATCTTCACCGGAGGATTATTATCGTCGTGCGCAAACTAGGAAGCGAAGGAGCAAAGTTACCTTCTACGGTAGTATAATAACCAGTATAACCCTCGAGTAAGCATCGATCGTGACTGCAGTTCACGTGGTTTGTGGAATAGCTGTAACAATGCTCTAAGTACAGAGAGCAGGCAGGGGTGCCTGTGCAGCTAGCGTGCTGGCTTTATCTGCATGAGAGTGGGAAAAAAAAACTAACACAAAACGAACGAAGGGGGGGGATAAGTAACGATTATATGAGAAGCCTGTACCTATACCCTTTAATAACTGAATTGCATCACAAGAAAATTCATTCACCCTCATTTTTATGAATCGAATCATTCGATCTCGTGGATCTGATGCCTCTTCGAAATATGTATATCGAATAGAAGACACGCTAAGTTTCGTGACTTAGATATTCTCCTAACTGCAGCGGTCATTCACACTGCTAAGTTTATTATCGTTCGTTCATTAGGTACGCCATCGTCTCTCGAGGCTGTATGCAGGCTCTGTGAATGCGAAAGTTGAGTGATTGATCTATGAAATCAGTGCCTTTTGTACTTTTTGGTAGGATTGAAAATAACGCCATGGGTTTCCTGAAAGCTTTGTGCGGGTTGACACCCGGGTCTGTCGTGTCTGGAGGCAATTTTCCGCTTTCGTTTCCTTCTTATCTTCCTTTATCGATGGGTAAATCGGTTTTGTGACTCACAGCGCTAGGAACGAACTCCTGGTATGTGTGATGGAACGGAAAATCATGTAAATAACGAAACGAAACAGGCTTTCCATCGGTACATAAACTGTATACATTTTATGCGTAGAATATTTTTATTCTATGATGAAACATGTTTTAATAGCATCCTTTCACGTAGGTATGATATTCACATAAACGCAGCATTCAGCGTTTGTAAAAATATACAAAAGAATATCAAACCCCGCCATAACTTTTATATGAGTAATAATAATAATTCTCTGTTATCTCCCACGCTTCGTCCCATGTTGTATCTCAACTAACGATAAGTACCTATATGATAATAATTTCAACGTTTGTACACCGAGAGATTGCAAATAGAGTTGTCAAATAGCTCAAGTATCAAACAAGCCTGCAATGAGAAATGTTCGATTTACAAAGTTATATACAAATTCGACAAGAAAAAAAAGAAAGAAAAAGCTCGAGATGATTGTTTTTCATTACCCAGTTTAGCAACTATTTTAATCAAGATAACTGCGGTCAAATTAAACTCTGTGCAGAATAATTATTTTCTCCCCATGCAATGCACGACGACGACGACTCGGCGCTGCAGTTCGTCGCGGTGGTATTTAAGAGCTGAAAACTTAGCAGCCTACGGTCTAGGTACCCGACATTAGTAGCCAAAGAGGTTCTCCTTATAAAATGTACGACAATAAGAAGAGATTGGGGTCAAGTGAAGAAATCCCACTTGTTGATTGCCGTCTCAGAAACTTCCCTCGACTATTTTACCCACTTCACTTCATACATTATATACTCTCTCATTCGCTATGTGCGGGAAGGAAAGAGTATTTTCCAGCTCCTCCGTATCCCACGGTCAATAAATTCAGGATAAATTATTCTCGCATATTAAAGACCAGATATTTTCTACTCATTTTTCTTTGTTTCAAGAAGAGATAACGATGATTGTGGAGGTAATCGCCGTATAGAACGGGAAAAGCCAATTTTAGTGATCTAGAGAGAACCGATGGACTCAAGCCAAAACTCGTAAACGAGTGACAACAGATTGTTTGGCCAAACTTCAATCGAGTGGTTCTCGTTCACACTCGAGGTGAGTGTGTATCGCACCACTTTCAACCCTCCCTGTAAGGCGTACCATGATGTACACGAGGTCTAAAAATTGTGATTACATCCGTCTCAAAGTACTAACGAGAGATCAATGATTCAACATTTATAGCTTGAAACAGAAAAGGCTTGAAATTTTGAATCTTATGATTGCTGCTCTCCGTAAAAACTGAAATTAGTGTCTGAATGAAACTAAAAGGAAATGAAAAAACAGGGTGAATCGCAGTTTTTTTTATTCACTACAGCGACACGTGTTGTGTCAGTTCCTATTCGAGTGTTGCATAAATCATTACTTTCCATTAGAAATTGGGGTGAATGGGGCCCGTTACGTTGCGTATGCATGGGGATGAAGAAAATCGATATTAGTCATGTTCAGAGACAGCTGGTTGTGTTAACAAAGTGTACAGATGCTCATCAAAAAGCCTTATAGTAAACTACATAGAAAACCAGTTTGAATATACACATGTTTCCTTTTCACAATTGCTGTCAGACACAAGATATATAAACGGTACGTGATACCTACAAAATGTGGTGATAATACGTCGTTTCTATCAATTACGAATAAAAAAACCAGCCCGTTTTAGCCAAAAGGCTCATCACTTTTTTCGGCAAACCACGTGGTTATTCAAAATCTACAAAAATTTTCAAGATTTTGATTCGAAGCCGAAAGACTGTATTTTAAGGCCAAAATTGACAAAGTTAGCGACAGCCGTTTTAGAACCGGAAGTCGTATCGGGTGTACAAAGAAATTTGCAAATCTTTGGGGTAGAGACAACATCCTCTAAAAATTTCATCGAAATCGGTTCGGCGATTTGGCTGAAACTCGGTTTACAAAAAATGAGCGGGTCACATAGGACACTCAAAAAAATGTTCGAAAACTGAGGGGGAAGTAACTCAAGATTTGACTGACACATTTTTTTCGGTGAAACAATTCAAGTTGTTTCATTTATTTCAATTCATTTTCTCATTTCAAATGATCTCTTTATTGGAAATTTCTTCTTTTCTCAATTTCAAATTATTCGTATCATTTCTCATTATTTCAATTATTTTTCATTATTTCATTTATTTCCACGGTTATTTCTCAACATTTCACGAACTATTGATTCGTTATTTCAACGAGTTATTTCCCCCTCATCAAAACCGATTTCCCAGGTGCCAAAACGAGCTTCCTACATATGGTTAGAGAATTTTTACTCAATCCGACGTTTTTTGCCATAGCGAATGTACAATCAACAATCGTGCCCAACGAAAAGGTCCAGTGGAGGCTGTCGATGGATGCAGGGGCAACGAACGGAAATAGAATTTCAAACCCTCAATTTCCTCTTTGATAATTCGGTATTTCCGACCACGTCTCGGTAGACACCATATACGAGACTGGATAGGAAGATACTTGCGGTCCTCAGTGCGACACCCCGGGTGAAAGATCCGATCGACCGGATGGCGACGACTAAATCCAATTATTCTGTGAGCCGAGAAACGAGACACCTCGACGCTATACGTCTGCTTTCAATGAATAACAGATAAAATTGTCAAAAGGAATTTTTGTATTCATTTTGTTCCCAAAAATAATTAGGTACTCGATTTAATTAGGGGAAAATGACATCAATTTTTCAGCATGTTCATTCAAAATACGGTTTATATTATTTTCTATTTACTATATTACATGACTGGGTTTCAGCGCCCGTTTCTCATATATTATATTCTTCCGTTTACGATTCTCTGAAAATTTTACGAACCCTCGAATCTTCAGGTAGATATTTTATACTCAACTTTGAATAAAAATGACCAATTTATTATTCATAGTTCTCCCGAATAAACAATATACCGAATGCGTGTATGGAATATTTTCTAATTCTCAAATGCACAGGGTGCAGTCTGACTGTGTAATTTCCTCTTCTGTCCCGCACACGTGTGCGTTACGAGTCCGAGAAGGAGAAAACGGTCCCTCACCTAGTTGGCTGTAAAAGTGTAAACGTTGAGGCCATAAAAAATGACGTTGAAAATTAAGGGCTGGGTCGGACTCCGCGCATGTGCCTGTTGTAGAAGACATCTGTCGATTTAGCACGCACCACCCTTCGCAGCCCGACTCGGTAGGTAGCTAGGTAGACATAACTATGTAACTATAACACAAGAGTAAAGTAAACTCCGGGTGTGCTTCGAGTCTCGTCGTTTTAATATTTTAGTCAAATTTTTCCCTCCTCGTTTTCGCAGCTCTTTCATTTCAACCAACGTTTCAAACACATTGGAAACTTGTTTTTAATTTTTTTCCTGTGTGTGTGTGTGTTCTATTCCTGGAACTAAGGATGAAACGTCGATGAAAGAGAACAATGCGAGCGTCAAGAGGAAGAAAAATTTTGTCGAAAATCGTGAAAACTCACGAATCAGATCCAGTGGAGGGGGAAAGTTCGCTTCGCTTTATTCTACGAATCTCTTGAATTACAATGTATTTTTAAAACGTGCAGCGGCACCGGCTATACTGCTGCGCGCTAAGCGTTCAACGAAATTCACTGCAGCCCCCCCGTATGGGCGGAAGTCAGTGATAGCTAACAGGGATAAGACGAACCTTCGCCCAACAGGGACGAGGGCCACGTGGTAGACGGTACGACGAGGGTGATCGAAAGGAACTTGACATCGGTCATTAAATCGTGCGGCGTGGGAATAAAAAAACTGTATATCTACGGGGCATTCCGAGTCAACTCGACCGACGATTTTTCCCTCGCTATTTTTTTTATTCACTTTACGTTTTTTTGGATGATTCTACGATGTCAAAAAAGCACTCTTTTGAAGATTTTTCTCGCCAAACGTTGATGCTTTACAATTATTCCACCCCATCTGGATTTTTTTTTGTCATCATTTTGACACCCGTCCAACGAAGGGTCGAATTTTTTCATTATTATTATTCACGTTATAAAAATTCCCCCAAAATATCAGAATTGACTAAAGAATTTCCTTAAAACGTTTAAAACGCTGTAAAAAAAAAAAAAGAATACAAGGGTGTCAAAATGATCGGAATGAAAAATGAAAATTTGGAATTTTTTTTTTAGATTGATAACAAAAATCCAATTGGCGCAAAAAATCGGAAAAAATTCAGGCGTGCTCTTCAGAGATCGAAGCCAATCAATTCTTTCGATCAGTTGACATGGAATGCCCCATAAACAGTCTCAATTCTTCGACCACTCCAAAACAATCATCGTTTTTTTTTCCCTCAATTACGATTTCAAACCAGTTCCGAAGTTCTTTTGCTTCTTTTTATACGTCAGATGAGTTAACGCACCGCATAGTCAACCTCGACCGAGGTCACGCCTCGTTAGTTACCGTGGTGATGACAGACAGGGACCCAGGAGATTAGGTTTACCGTATACTTTTTTACGTTTCTAAATTCTACCCCAATTATATAGATCGATGGACGGTACAAAGCTTCGTTCTTCGGTCGTTTCTCTTCCAGGCAAGAATTTCCATTAATTCCAGTCTGCAGGTTGTGTTTTCTTGTCACTTCCGATAAATCTTTATCGCTACCTACCTACTGGCTTCGCTGTCCGTTCGGACCTAATGGAAAACACGAACGCGGGGGCTGTGTTTTCGTACTCCTCAGCCTACACGGAATCTACGTATAAGTAGAGTATCGATGGCGAATTATAATACGCGACTAACTGGTACGCTATAAATCAACGTTACTTCACCGTCGACTCTAATCGATATTCATCATCAACTATCTCCTCAATTATGAATAAGAATGTTCACGAGCTATTAATAAAACCGACTACGCAATGACAGTTAGATAATCTGTTCCAAATAGCGGACCTTTTCTTTTTTTCCCAGTCTCGTTGCATGCATGGGGCTTTAATTCTTTGAATAGATTCGCGATCCGCCTGATTAGATATCAGGACCGAAATTACTCCTGGAATAAATGAGAAAAACAAATGCATCGAGTATTGTTAGTAGACTGCATGCATACCCGACGCGATACGGAGCCGCCCTGTTCCTATTCCTAACTCGTTTTGTGTAGGCTCAAAGAGTCGTCGACGGCGGCGACGACATTAAATCCGTGCGTGCGAGCTCTGCCTGCCTAGAAGTAGGTACTATATTTAGGCGCTAGTCCACATTGGTATAACCGAGAACCAATTGACTCTGCAAGAAAAATCATAAATATCTCTCTCTTCCGCGGCAATCTGATGGGTCTTTGATCCCACGAAGTAGAAGTAGAAACAACAAATGATAATAATGAGGTAGTTGATGTCTTTAATCCACTTTATCCAATTTCCTCCACTACTCAACGGGTTTAGGGTACGTTGAACTAACTACGCGAGTAAGGATCATTAAATCATTAAGAGCATGCTATAGTCATCTTTACCAACCGAGTAGTCGCGTCACTTATTTCCACTGATATCGAAGCCTACGCGAAATTCTGAACACCTACATTCTAAAATAATAATTTTCTTGGTTAGGAACAAGGATTTTGTCGTTATTGCTGCGTGAAACAAGAATATTTTGAGTTGTAGATGTTCAGAATTCCGTTCGTGAAGCCCCACGAACTGCATCCACTATTAGAGCTCGGTTCCTCTACGTCGTTTCATGCTATGTGGTTCGAAGCTTCGTCAAGATGCGATCTCGAGTCGATGATGATCGCGTAATGTATTTAAAAACGTGAGCATATCTCGTGACAGCTGTGATGATGATGTGAGAAACTCACGTAGGCATGACGTATGACCGATGATCACTTCAAAGCGTGCTCAACACACGACGAGGTAGTAAATATAAAAGTGGTATAACGGCTGGAGTATGACTGTATAGGAACCGTGTGAGTAGACGAGGCATCAAATCATCGCTATTCTCTGACACAGATCAAAGTGCGAAAAAAGTGCCAGTGGGTTTCCGTACACAATATCTCGAAACTTTAGGTGTATCAACCGTGCGATATTGTGAGCCCAAAAATGCGAAGAATCAGTCGGAGAGGTTTTCTTTCATGTTGATTCTTTTTTAGGAAATCGAGGGGCGCCTCAAAGTCCCGCGAACGGAACGGGGGGGATCGGGCCAGTTGCGCCCAGATGCAATCGATACAGCTGCGCTGTACCGCCAGAATACGAGAACTACGTCACGCTGCCATTTGTTGCATCTTTACTCATCTACTCGGTGTCGGAGGACAATAAATACCGACTACTTTGTAGCCCCCGGTCTATTTTAATACCGAATCAAATATCAAATACAAACAAGCTTCGTTTATTTATTTGTTGTTGTTTTTATTTTTCATACGAATATTATATATATAACCCTGACGTCCCTGACCCAAACCCTGACGTCAACTGAGGAGGAGAAGAATATAAAAAGAAAGTTGATAATCGAAAGAGAAAGTTAGAAAATATATAAACAAAAAAATGACTGGGACAATAAAAAAAAAAAGGCGATGCTCACCCAAAATATGAGATTGACAAACACGAGTAGGTACTTGATGACTCCGTAACAGCCCGATAAACCCATGATTAGTGTCGAATCCTTGTTTGATTTGGCACAACACAACACTGAACCTGATCGAACGGTTGATATTATAACACTAAAAAAACTGTGTAGGTAGCCGGTGGATCGGAGTGGGCAATGGTTATTTTAAAATCGTTGGATCTGTTGCGTGCAGATTACGTGTTCGATTATTTTCGCGCGCTTGATTCTCGCGACCGAACTGGACGGGATATTCCCAGCAACTGGCGAAAAGCTTTTCTAGCAAGTAGCACCGACGCGCTCCTTTCGTGACGCGGAGGGTGGAGCCGCCCTGTCAAGCATTCAGCCTCGACCAATCAACGAATTACGTCGCGCCGCTGGACCAATGACAATCTTTGTTGTTGACACTCGACCGAATCGTTTAAATTGTATTCTATGTTGTGAGGGCATAACGATTTTCATTACTATTATAACATGTCCAAAAAAGAACGAAAACAAAAGAAGGAACTCTCTCTCTCTCTTTTATTCTTTAGTCAGCTAATTTCGCATAATTAACGCATGAGACACACGTGACCGAAATCGTGTTCGATCGGAATGTGCACATTGTACAGGATTCAAATTCCACTCTGCCCATGACGCCAAACATAGATTCGTTATTATCAATTCGCTCATAGATATGCCGATCACGATTTGATGACGCAGGCGGAAGCCGTCGATGGGACAGAGGGAAATAGTCATAAACCTACTAAAAGAAAATGTAGTTTTTTTTTATTCACGAATAGCTTACATAATACAGAGTTTTTGGTACAAGTTAGTCTTATAATGTAGCTGATGAGGACACATTGTATTGATTATGATTAAAACTCATGGAATTTGTATATTCCGACGATCACGTTACATCCGCCGCTATACTCTGACCACGAAATATGTGGTCAGGAATTGAGCGTAGTTTTGGTTGACGAGAAGAGTATAGAGTATATGTACCGCATCGAAGAGAGTCGAGTGGCCCACGGGGCACAGTAACTGCCGCACACGTTTCTTTACCGTGTTGTGTACGCTGTATACTGTAGAGGAACATCGGCATGTCCTCATGGAACAGCAGCAACAGCTCCGCGCACATCGCGAGTGATCGTGGCTCCCGCTCGAACTGAACTGGTGACTGTGAGTAAAAGAGCCCGCCCACAACACAGGAGTCGAGAGAAAATGGCGAGTTTCGTTTCGATTGCGCGTCGATTGATATATTTTTGAAGGTAAAACAGTTTCAGTAAACGTATAGCGGATAAACGGGTGAATTTTATTCGATAAAGACCGAAGCCGAGTGTCGTTATCCCGTTGTCTCGTTTTTGCGTCGCGTCTAAACAGAGAAATACCGGTTTAACAACGACAATGTGATACTAGCGCGGGCTCTAGCTCGCCATGAAACACGCCAGCGCATCCAACCACTTATTCGAATTTCCTTGAGCCCTGACCAGACAGCACGTTGTCATGTTTACATATTTTTAGCGGAATAATTTACCGCACGATGTTAGAAACGGCGAATTCGCGGCTTACGCCTCATATCGACGCGTGTTTTGTTATCACTAGCCCCCAGAAGTGTCTGTCTACGATAAATTATCGCATCAAATAATAAAGTTAAAATAAGAAAAAACTACCAATCGTCAATTATTATTTCATTCGATTGAACAGGTGCGTAAAATGTATCTCATATGTTTGTCTCACACACGTTACGAAATTTCACATACGTTCTAGCTACCTGCCTAGCTGTGAGGAGACCACGTTTATTAAACAAATAAAATCATCCGCGTGTTAGTGTCTCTCTCTCTTTCACGTGGTATTGCATAATACATTTTTTCTCTCTTTTTTTCGGTATAATCCTCTCTCACTATGCTCCTTCCCCTGTGTAAAATGTAAATTTGATACACGCTTACTTACTTAAGTCATTGACATTTCACATAGCTTATAGCTTATTGCTTTATACCTACCGGCAACGTTGGTTACGAACTATACGCTTCCGAAATAACTTCCGAACGACTCAGCAATACCGCCCTATATACTTCGTACACTTATATACGATATTAAATTTCTTATCTCTTTTTTATACCGCAAGCCAGCGCCGAAGACGACACTTTCGGACTAATCAGCTCGCCGGTTAAACATGGAAACGCTTCTCAGGCCAGCTAAGCAACTCGCCGAATGGGATTCTACTTTTGCGGAGGTAATTTACTGCTTTTTATATAATTCTACCCACGTCGCTCAGAGACCGTATTTTTTACTCTAGTGTCCATCGTCACTTGCTAAAACCACCAAAAGCCCATCTTCAGAGTCGACAGTTTTTGCTCGTTGAAATTTATTAATAGTCCTCGTCCATTTTTTGTTTATCCAATCGTCACACGTGCCGGCATTTTTACAGCCAATTACGTAACGTCTTGAATATTGCGCAATATGATGATTGAAGATGAACTGCCAAGTTGAACCGTGCGATATAAATATTAAAAAATCTAGTATAACGGTCCAAAGCCTTCATTTTTTGGACAAATACACTAAAGTGATTATCGTCTATCGCCTTTCAGGATCTGGCGACGTACTTTGCTTTGCTAAAGCAAACGCAGGCCGTCAATTTTGGAGAGGCTGCCCTGGTGCTTCAAAATTCGGCGAATGTTTACGCCAGGCGTATTGACTACTTGTGGGACGAGACGGATGCATTCAATCATTCCCTTGGGTCTCACAAGTGAGTTGATCGTTGAAGGTCGAATTTAATCTTTTTAATGAGACGATAACGAATCACATTGATGTCGCGTTCTTTTTCCCACAGGCAAGATGAAACCTCCGTCCCAAAACCGAAAGCGAAGAGGGGTCAAAAGTCGAAAACCGTAATCGACTTTGACGACTTTGAGACTCTGGAGCTGAGAGAATTAGTTGGAAAGTCCAACCTGAAGAAGGGAACTCAAAAGAGTTTGAAACTTCTCACGAGACGTTTCACTCAACTTGAGAGCAACTTGGCCCAGTTATCTTCACCTATTGACATTCTTAGCACTCAGGGAGAGGTCATAGGCAAGAAATACGACTTCAGGTACAGAAATCGAGACGATTTCAGATACATTTTTCACCTAGATACATGAAATTTTGGACATCGAGCCAATAAACTTCGAGTAACAATTGTTCTCTCTTTACACAGGTGTAACCAACAGTTGACCAGGAATTGCATGCTGGTCGATGAACTCACGCCGAACGGTGAGTGGCCTCCGTAACTTGATATTCAGCTTCAATTTGCGCTGAATTTGCGATTATGGATTGATCCAAACTATTTTTATAACAATCTCTGATTATTTGTCATGTCTTCAGATTTTTCGGCAGCCTCAACGGCAGCTACTTCGCCCAGTGGGACCAGTGGGTCGAATACTTCGACGATAAACCAGGATTCTGGGTTCGATTCACTTTTCGAAACCACACAATTGGCTGCTACACCCCAAAGTATAGTCTCCGAGGATATGGAAACTGACGATACTCCCTGCGCCGATGCGAACTTGGACAAGGGCACAGACTGCACGGACGATACCGACTGTGGCTACACTTCTGGCGATGCGATCGAAGAAAACATCGAATCAGAGGCCACTAGGTACCTGCAAGGGCTTCTTTCGGTCCCTTGGATCCCCGAAAAACTCAATTATAACGTGATATTATCTATTTTACAGAAATGTAGCTACAGAAGTATCAAACGTGACGGAAACAGCAAACGAGACTGTCGATCCGGAGGTCTTCGAACCAATTCCGTTTGAGCAAGACGTTCCAGAGCCGAGGCCTAGGCGCAGGGCGCATTTTAAATTACCATGCCACATATCGTTGCTAAAATCAAAGGCAGAATCGGTTGGTTGATGATTGTCTTGCGTTTTATATCACTAATAGGAGATAATTACCAACTTTGTTTTCAGCGGAAGCGAAAGACGATGTCTGAGAGTAAAAAGCGAGAAAAATTGACCCGTTTGTTCCTCGAGAAGTACGAGCAGATGCACAAGAAGCTAAAGACTTATTCTCCGACCAGGCAGCTCTTCGCTCCTCTGAAGAAAGGTAGAAACGCTGAAGAATTAGTATCCCGAAGTTCGAAGGATCTCAACAACAACGACAAAAAATACTTTATCAATAATTGCTTCTGATTTTTGTCACAGAGGAATTTGAAGAATTACAAAAGACTCTTGCTCAATATCTCAAGAATATCGAAGGTTCCGACAGCTGCCATTACGAGGCAGTCACCAGGGACGTGACCATGGAGCTCCTTGGCTTTCAGCCAAATTTTACAAAGCACAACGATCCAGCGGTCAACAGTCTCCCTTATGTAGCCGATAGTCCAGAACCCGATTCCACGACGGTTCTTGACGAGGAGTCGGACCTTGCGAGTGTGCCGGAATCGTTTACCACTCCTCCGCCCACTCCTGAGGCAGCTAACCATAGACTCACTTACAAAGAGTTAGTGGAGCAACGGATGCGGCAGATAAACGAGGAGGCCAGAGAGCAGACAGACTTGGAACAGAGAGTGGCCGAGTGGCACAGGTCCCTGAGGCCCAAGTTGATCGCCGCGACGCGCAGACCGACTTTTCAGATCCACGAGTATAGTTCTAGGATAGTGAAGAGTCTAGAAGTTGAGGAGAGCAAGAAATTGCCGTTCCAAAACCTCGTGCAGAACGAGTCGGCGTCCGAAGTAGCCAGATACTTTTTGGCCTCGTTGCAGCTGGTAGGTATCAAAGAGTCGAGGCGTCTTTCTGTTCTATTGAGGCGTTTTCAATTGATTATCTGCTATTTGTTGAACAGGCGAATTCCTACAACGTTGCAATAAAAACCGGTGGTGATTCTGCGTGCGGAATCGAACTGCAGCTTTTGCATAAGGAGAAGAGCAGCGAACCCTTCGCATTGCATGACCAAATTGATAGGGTACCACTCTCCGAGGTGCCCAATGACCGAGCAATGCTTAGAATAAGTACAACGTAGGATTAGGATTAGTTAAGTTTAGAGTATAGTTGATATCACTTATCCAAAGCATTTTCGAGGATAATTCGTTGTAAATAACAAGAGTTTGACTTCCTCCTGAAAATGATACAAAAAAAAAAAAAAAAAACATGATAAATATATTTTAGATATACACATAAGGTGATACATTTTACATAAAGTGCATTTTGTCAGTTGAAAATCGATTTTTCATCGTAACGTATACATACGTGTGTATTTAATTTTATCATACAAACCTGCATATTCTTTATTTCAATTTCTTCTTCACTAAATGTTCAAATTTCTATTGCATAGTGTTATTTATTAGTAAAATAGGTAAGAGATTATCGCGAGAATATATATTATGTGTGGGTGATAACTTCTCGCTTTAATAACATAGAATTTATTCGGTTTATGAAATTATCGAGGCTGTATCTTTTAACTTGAGCTAACGTCTGTGAATCAAGTCTGTAAAATATAGTGTACTATTTTCATTTGAAGTTATTATTTCGGTATATCTTCTGGCTTTTGCTTAAATTTGACTTCAGTCGCTTTTAAGAAAATAGAACAATTAATTTACAGATTTTGAAATGAAAACTTTAATTATAAAAAAAAAAAATGTAACGCAATATGAAATTTTCTTTGCAATTGTTCAAGTGCTAATGGACAATGGTCCAGACGTAACAATTGCAAAGAAAAATATGAAGCATGCATAATATTTGCCTCAGACAATTTCTAGATATATATTAATATTTAATACAAAACCAATTCTAGTATAATAAGAAGACACATATGTACTATTTTCTAATACGTTTATAATAAAATAGCATTAATAATATATGTTATGATAAGAGGAATTTATCGCTTGTTATGAGAAATAAAATAAATATTTCATACTTTGAGTTGAATATTATTAACTCGTTTATTTAATTGATGTCATAATTTCATTGGAAAATAATAATAAAAATTCAGGATTAATTTTCATTACATAAAATATTAATTATCTGAGATTCTTTGGCTTTATTAACCAAACTGCTCTTTATCCTAATACTTTCCAACGTTAATAAATAATTCATTTAAAATTAATCGAATAATTGTTCTTTGGTATTCGTCACGATCTAATTTCACGACGATGTAATTAAATGCCAGCTCCGATCTGAGGCTTCCACTGAGCAGGAACAAGCTCGTCGAGTCTACGATCCAAAAAGCTGACGCAGTTTCCCAATTGCGTCGCAGCCTCCTCTATCGCCTCTATGCGCAGTGCCTCTAGCTCCGGCACTTCATTCTCCACAACAAATACCTGACGGTGACAAAAACTGAATCAGAAATGCAGAGGAACAGAAAAAACTCATTCAATGGTAGAAATAGAGCTCATCGAGGGGCTTAAAAACTCCAGCGAGGAAACGCATGCTCACTCTTTTCTCTAAATTCTTCAACTTCAACGTCAGGGCTTCGACGTAACCAGGAGGAATTGTTCGCTCTCTGGGCGGGCCTGAAAAAAAAAATTGAATGTTTGTTGCTGAGATGAAATGATATAAAAAAAAGTGAATACTTACAGTATTGATGAACGCGGACAACATCGACGACGAAAGGCCTGCGATCGATATGCAAGAATTAAAAATTCGCTTCTTTTCAGCATCAGTAAATTCTTACCTGTCTTCAGTCGATCCATCGAGCAGCGCCGAGAGCGGAATGAGATTATTGTCGTGCCGTCTGATTTTGAGAACGCGAGTCCCGTCGTCGTCGATGCCGACGAGACGCAGAAGGGCTAATCTAAGATCGTCGAATGTCAGTTCGGGCTCTAGGGAAACTTGTTGCAGGATGGTTTGAAGCTCGTCATTTTCGGCATCTGGAAATGAGATCGAAGCATTGACATTCTACATCGCAATAGCTGTGGGCAGTCTCAACGCGTCAAATGCTCGTGTCGAGTCCGTCGAGTGTCAAAACTTGTACGGTGACGTGACAAGATGCACTCACCCATGCGATCGTATCTTCGAATCGATACCCAGACCGATACTTTGTTCATTCCCATGTTGGATTTGTTGATAGCGGTTCTATTCTATTGCTCCAAGGATGATTGTGTGAGCGAAAAAAAAACAGAACCGACTGATCTACTGATTTAATAACATGTGCTGAATTTTTGCGCGCACGCGCCGGTTGAAGGTTGTCTCGTACTCGTGAAGCGCCTGAAAGAAGGCAACTCGGAGCACGACTCTGCCGAGGGGTCAATGACTTACAGGCAAAATTTGAATTACTGTTTTGATATCGTCGATTATCTGGGGTTTTAGGGAAAAATATATTCTCTGAAAATCCGATCAACAATAATCTTAGAGGATATAGTTAATTAAAGATAAAAACGATATTAATCATTCGTACTCGACTGTTTCTATATTTCGATATTTCCTACTGGAAACACATTGATTGATTTCGATTGATTCTGATTTTAGATACGGCAGAAAAAATAAACGATTCCAACGTATGAAATCCGATTCGAATCTCACTTATAATTAGTAATAATCTTCTTCTCTGTATTCAAATCAGAATCAATCAATTTTTCAATTTTATCAGAAAGTATGTTGCAAATTATATTAAGGTCAAATGAAAGTCACGTGACCTCGATATGATTTACACTTGGAATTTTCAAACGCTATTTTCTCAGCCAAAACACATTCGATTGATGTGAAATTGATATCAGTGACGTAGAAAAACTCAATGAAGGGCCTGCCAATCGTGGATTTTCGAAAATCGAGACGTAATAACAGTTTTTTAACAATATTGTTCTGTAATCCAAGGAAGTGCTGCCTCTCTCCACGAGTGGCAGCACCTCCTTGGGTTACAGAACAATATTGTTACACAAAATTCTGATTATGTCTTTCGATATTCGAAAATCCACGATTGGCAGGCCCTTCATTGAGTTTTTCTACGTCACTGATATCAATTTCACATCAATCGAGTGTGTTTTGGCTGAGAAAATAGCTTTTGAAAATTCCAAGTGTAAATCATATCGAGGTCACGTGACTTTCATTTGTGACTATCAAATGTAAAGAATTGAATAAATGGAAAATCACATAATAAGTATATGACAATTTATCTATTTGTGTTCCTATTCGTCTTGAAAGAAGAACTCTGTATAGGTATTCAATTCTCAGGAGCGTTCATCGATAAACAATATGTGAAATACCTGTTTTCAAATTACTTTTGGTAGATTATTTAAACATTTTTTTCTTCTATCAGATAGTCTTACAAGCTCTAAGTACAATATCACAATAAACACATTGATTAAAGTTATACTATATACTCTATGTTTGCTTAATAAACGATATTGGCTGTAAAAACAATGAATTAACAGCGTAATAAATATCTACAATGTGCGAAACGATTAATTCACATATTCTATCTCTTCACAGCGTGTAAAGCGTAGTTAATCGCTGTCGAGGAAGTCCAACACCACGAGTTTGTTATTGGATTATAGCCCATCCCATGGATCAATTTTGTCTGGCAACCACCTGGAAAGGAATTATTTATAATCCGTTTAGAATATTTTCATTGGTTTTTGATTGAAATAAGAATAGCTTCCATTGCAATTGCAATCTCTTACAAGATTCTATCAGTCGCCTCGTTTCATTCGGAGAAACAAATTTGTTCCAGTCATGAGTCCCTCGAGGTACTAATTTCAGTATATACTCAGCCGCGATGATTCCTCCGAGCCAAGAAATTGTCGTTTTATTCAACGTCGTCAAGAACAACGAGCCCCCGGGCTTCGTCACAGCTGTACAACACTGCAAATAACAACAAACGATTAGAATATGAAATAATAACAATGTTTTTAACAACTTCATCATCACAAATAAACAAATGTCTCATCACCTTCAAAAACAGTTCCTTATCTGCGACGTGTTCCAGTATCTCAGAGGCTACAACGGCGTCATATTTCTCATTATCGCTTTCCGAGTGTTCCTCGACGCTGGTATTAATGTATCGAAGTCTTCCTTCAAGGCAAGCATCAAGAGCCGCGTGTTTCTCAGCTGCGTTGATCAATTCATCCGAAGCATCAATCCCCGTCACGTCAGCGCCAATTCTAGCGAGTGGCTCGGAAAGAATTCCGCCGCCACATCCGACGTCCAGTATCTTGATTTTATCCAGCGGAAGAGATCCGTTATCTCCAGTTTTACCCGTGTTCGATAAACCGTCTCTGACAAATTGTACTCTAAGTGGATTCAAAGAGTGCAAAGCTTTCATATCCCCTTTCACATCCCACCATCCATCGCTCAGCCTCCCATGATGCGCTACGTCATCCGCGTCTATCGTCGACTCGCTCCGCTTGCTCTGGTCCTCGGACACCCGCGCCGACTGAGCGGTACTGAAAAATTCTCGGCTTTCGTCATTCGGTGAAGAAAAAAAAAGGAGGAAATAATAAGTCGAACTTTTGGAACAAAAAAGTAAAATAACTCTTACGAGTCAGATAAATTATCAAAAAAAGTATAAAAATACAGAAATTGTGGTTATGTATTCTAATTACCTGTAGAAACATTTCCTAACGTTAGATTTTAGCGATTTAACAATAAAAAGACTCCTCATTTCGATTTCTGAGAAACCCGACTGAACGAATCGCTGACTGTTATTTATTTCCTATCTTGGGATGGGACAAGACTTTCGTTGGCATTGAATTCGTCAGGGTTGACAGGATTAGGTCTAATCTCCAACCCACGATCATAAAATCCTGTTTTATTTATAGACCAAAGAATATCTGCGCAATAATTGAACCCCTTGAAAGTCGTTGCGTGGTTCTTCGATCAATTAAAAGTAGCATCGTCATGTCATGCGAATTTATTTAAAGATTTATTTAGCGAGTAAAAAAAAAGAAACGGAGTAATGAACCCCGTGGCCCGTCTGTGGGTAAACAATCCGTCTAACTATGAAGTTAGACGGGTGGAGCAACGAATCGAATCGAGCTACCGGGTCACGTGACTATTTTTATGGAATAATCAACGTCGTGCAGAGTGCGCAGTCGTTGTGGGCAGTGACATCAAATGTGTCAAGTTACTGGTGTCAGTTGAAAGATTTCATCAACCCTGTTATCGTTTTTATCAGTTTCGTTTGGTAGGTGGATCGGTGGTGTGAATAATTAAAGTATAACAATGGCCGACACGACGGTAGACGCTACGCGGCGTTTAAACGTTAAAAAACAAACGTTGGACGACGCTTACGCGGCGCCCGCTAACTTCCTCGAGATCGACGTGATCAATCCGATCACACACGGCGTCGGGAAAAAACGATACACCGATTACGAGGTCCGGATGAGGGTGAGTACAAAATTTCCTTCTTTCTATCTTCTCTCAACCTTTCCGCATCCAGAATCATACCGGACCGCTAATTCTAACCTTTATCTGCCCGCGGTCGTTCCGCACTTTATCCCGAACGAGAATTAGTCAACAAAAATAATTGACGCTTTGTTCTTGTCTGGGTTTCCACCCCGTTGCCGGAATACATATTTTTTTCGACATATTTGAAGCTCGCTTTTTTTAGTTAGTTTAATGCCTGAAATTTGTGCGGTTTCGTATTTATGGTATTTATAGAGCGGTTCGTTGAATTACCGATATTGTTGTGACTCTGAATCACGTTTGGCTGCCAACATCATCTTGTCGGTGATTGTGGTGCTAGGCTCCGGCGCAATGATCCATTGACTCATAGATAATTTACATGCATGTCATGTACAGTTTATCGTTACCTTAACTCGTCTCTGACATGACAGATTAATTTTCGCATTCACACTTGCACTTGCTTTTGATCAGTCTCTGGTTACACGCCGGTCAAATATAGCGTCAAATAATTCGTACGAAACGAAAAATCCTCCCATTTCCAGTTAGATAAGGAAAATCACAGGATAGCTTCGTTCGATTAGATTAGAGGAAAAAAAATAACCAGTTGTAACAAATTGTTACGATTCTCCAGATTTTGGCGCCAATTAGATCAGAGAAAATATTATTTCTGCGCTTCAAAAATACTGTTATCGCCCTGGAGGCTTCGTTCCTCCGAGCCACTTGATAACACGCCGATAGCCATGCAAATGAGAACCTAATTTTGGAGGAAGTAACTGATAATTTGGCTCTGAGAGAAGGCGGCAGATTCTTTTACACTGATTCTATGTACCAATGAATGAATCGATGACCTTTGATCTATTGATGGATGTATAAACAATCAACAAAAACAAGTTTATTCTATTTCGATTTTTTCTTATCGTTCTGATTCGAGAAAATGTCTGAGTAATGAACGTTGTTTCGAAAACTTCAATGGTCACTTTTTCCTTTTCATCACAAGAAAGTAGATAAGGATCGCTGATAAGTTCGGAGCTCGAGTGGAATGAATATGACGGGTATATTTTGGTCTGAAAAATATAAACTCGGACTTGTTTTGACCCGGTGTTTTCAATCATTGTTTACCACGGCGGTCTTGATATTGTTTCTTCAAGAGATGAGAATTTTGATCAGTCTACTGAAGAATGATTCATAGCAAATTCCACTAATTATTATCAATCAAACTAATTTGACGAACGATCGTCATTTATATCACTTGTACTTATTACAGACAAATCTACCAGTCTTCAAAGTCAAAGAATCCAGTGTGCGGAGACGATACAGCGACTTTGAATGGCTCAGAAACGAACTGGAGCGAGACAGCAAGGTTCCTTGTTTTAATTAGGCTCAAAATAACTCATCCAATGCTATAAAACTACTGAAAAAACAGATTTAAGATAGCTAAATACTCTTATGGCTGTGAAAGATGGACTAATATTCTTTTTACGATATTCAGATCGTGGTACCGCCGCTACCAGGCAAAGCATGGAAACGTCAAATGCCGTTCAGAGGTGACGACGGAATATTTGAGGAGGACTTTATCGAGGACCGTAGAAAAGGTCTCGAGGTTTTTGTAAACAAGTGAGTCTTGTTTCGTCGCTGTATTCTCAGTTCAATTTCGCACATGGGAGAAAAATTTATTCAAATATTGATGTAAATTTTCAGAATAGCCGGTCACCCGTTGGCACAAAATGAGCGATGTCTTCACATGTTCCTGCAAGAGCCGGTGATAGATAAGAATTATGTTCCTGGAAAAATAAGAAACACGTAGACTCGACTCTAGGAGTAAGTCGGTCGATCTATCCAGCCATGAACACTTTAAGACCATTGGAAAACAAGAAATAAAACAATTTTCCTTGCTCTATGTTATCCAGAGTGTATTAAAATATTAAATTGTAAATTTAATTGGCACGAGCTACGCTCTTGAGTATAACGATTTTTTCGTTATCGAATTAATCATAACGTACTGATGTTATTCGTTGCAATTATGATTACCTTTTATTTATATTGAGAATAATAAAAGAAAAGAATTATACTAATATTGTGATAACAAGAAAAAGGACAAACAACAAAAAAAAAAACTATTCTGAACCACTTGAAAGTACTTTGGTAACACTGAGATTGTAAATTCATCCTAGTTATAACGTCAATAACGATCGTTCATGGTTCAATGAAAATAATCTATCATTTTGGAGCACGATTATATCAATGTGCTCTGATTGTATAAACAAAAAAAGCAACAAAAAGTAAAAAGCGAAAGGCATATTATAACTATAAGGTGTATGTAATTTACGAATCATACTAAAGGCAGGTATTTATTTTTCATTTATTATGTTCTCATCAGACCTGTAAAAAAGAATAATTGATTAAGGCCATCTTGACAATTCAGGGCAGAAAAAGTAGAAATATTTTCATGCTACTACCCAGCAATATCAACCTTAAGTATTTCATTCAAATCTCATTGAAAATAAACAATTTGATGTTATATACAAACAACAACAAAAGTTGTGTTTACGTACTATGCTATGAGAATAATAATACGTGTAAATGTTCATGATTTTTTTAAAAAGAAATCGTTTAATATCTTCGAATAATTTATGCTGCATATCTTATGAATACAAGTATTCGTAGCCAAATTGAATAATAAAAAATAAAAAAAATAAAAAACCAGACGAGCCAATATATTGAATAAAAAAATGAAAGATTTACACTCAAAATCTTGAATAAAGAGAATCTTGACACTTTTTGATGAAATTGCTAACAATAAGAGTATCTTAACATTGTGTCTGTTTGATTGTTATATTAGTACGTTTATTAGCATTGCTCGTCTAGCTTCAAATTATGGCACCTTATTTGAAAGTGTAACTTTTGTAAATAACACGAATGCGTACTTTGTATTATATATATTTAAAAAAAAAAAGAAATGAGGAATGAACGGAAGGAACAAGTCGAACAAAGCAAGTTGTAAAACACGAGCAGTTAATCTCTTTTACTTTAATCCGTTTTGCAAATGGTTATGCAAGACTTACGCATGAGCAGGATTACTTGTGTTTTATATGTGAAAAATCTACCCCTTCGAAGAAAAAATGTTAATAATTGTTTAATAAAATTATTTACCACGATCGTTGAGGCCGACAGGGAAAGAGTGGTAAAAAAATAAATGATTATGATTAAATTTTTTTTTGTCAGATCTGTTATATATAAATATCTTTCGTATTGTGTATGCATGTATATTGTTGCATTCAATTTATAAGTATGAATAAATGAGATATAAGGAATATAAAAATGCATCTTTTATTCAAACAACGCAACAAAACAAAGTCATTTCATTTTCTTTCTTTTCTTTTCAGAAATTGGTAGGAAAAAGGCTCAAAGAAACAGATGATTATATTAATTTTTTTACATTTTATTCAATTTCATTTTTTTTTTTTTCAAATTTGTTATTAACCCATAATTTTTGTTTCATATTAAATTCTTGTTTTTCTTACATCCGATGTAACATACACTTATCATGTAACTAATCAGCCCCAGTGAAATCTTATGAAACATGACGGAAAATATTTTCATTAACTATAATTAATTTATAGTTTTAATTCTTCAGAATTATCGATTAAGTTTCAATTATTCATGCAATTTTTTTTCAACTGATTTAATCGAAATTCAATATCAATATACATAGAATCGCTAGCTAAATAAAATATCTGAATATTTCAACGAAAAAAGAAACTTAGATCCACTACTTGTCTTTTAAACTTTTTAAAGTGTATTTTTTTCTATTTCTATATTTTTTTTCTTTCTTTACAAAATCTGACCTGGCTTCATCAGATTTGACAAGTTCTTAAAAAAAAATCAAACGGAATAATAATTCTAAAATATTAGGAGTATCGTAGGAAAAACAAAATAATGACAGATTTTTATTGTATGCATAAGATAAGCCACAAGGGTAATTTTAATCATGTGCCACTGTATCGTCAGTATCACAATTTATCAGGTGACTAAGTTCGACGACTAGTGAGATCTGACCTTGAATATCGAAGTTACCCTTATTCAGATACGTGCTCGACGCGAATTGCGATATCAATATCAAAGTTATATGCGTGAAAAATACTTTCATCATAAAAATAATTAATAATAAACTGAGTAATGCTATCACAAAACCATGGGAATAGAGAATATTGTAAGGGAAATAATTATATTTATACTAATATGCGTTATATATTGTATAAGAAAACCTAAATTATTTATTTACAGATAGTATGGTTCGAGCAACTAGTCTCTTCTCAATGAATTCTTGAATCTGTTGTACAGAAAGCTTTCTTATTTAACTAAACAAAATATGTAGAAAATATAGATACTCGTTTAGAAGAACGACCCTTGCTCATTCATAGCAATAACTTGGGCAAATAGTATTTTTTTTTTTATCCGAATCGTTCAAGTTAACAAAGTTCAAGCTGTGTAATATACGCACGGTATATTGGTAAACCGATAAAAGCACCGAATATAACTCCTGTATTAATTAAAAGTGTAAAGTATTTCACACACTTGGATTATCCCAAGAGGATTAGTTTTATGGGTAACGTTCGAAAAACATTTTCAAAAATCTGACCACGACCATTACACTCTAATTTTGATAGACTAGTGTGACAATGTTTGTCATCAGATTTCTTGAATCATTGATGGGAAATCATCTCGCTTCAACGATTTTATTCCAAGTCACGAGGCTTGATTTATAGTTTACTCAATTCTTCAAGCGGTTTGTCCTTTGAAATCTTTTTTTTTGTTTTTTGTTTTTCTGTAATGCAACATGATACTGTAAAAATTTGGTAGCCTGATTAATAAACGTAACTGTAGTTACTAATCTATTCACATTTTTACAGCATGTTTTTTTCTTTACTCTTCTTTTTTACATTTTGATTTCAATTCGATGTCCAATCAAATCATACAACGCGACTGTACATTCAAGTCAATATCAACCCTAAGCTTACTTTACGAAATATAAAGTAACGCTGACATTACACAGAGTTTTTATACGTTATATTGGAAAAAAATTTGTTTTTCGATATTTCAGGACAGCTCTTTCTAGAAAGCTCCACATCTTTATCGGCTTAATTATCATATGTACGTTGAATGCATACGATGTTTCATTGTACAAAAATTAGTATCTTAATTTATGAAATTAAATCATCAACTTATGGTAAAGGAAATACATTGTGCACGGCCCGTTATCTGCTTCGAAGAAAAATCAATTTTGTAAAGCAGAAATGTAATATTTTCGGTTCAGGGATTCGCTTGGATGAAATAACTGTCGAGTTAGTGTCACGCGAGTCCCAAACTTCCCAGTTACAGTTACACTCTCATATATTAGAAGATGTGATAACGTTAAATTAATTTTACTTCGGTATTTTCTCCAGGAAAATTGTCCCACATAATTATGTAAATATGTGATATTCCAGACTAATACTTATATCGGAAGTAAAGTACATAATACAGTTACATATCCACACCGTACGGTACCTAACTTTAACAAAAAGTTTCTTTTTTTTAATCTATGTAATGATATTATCAATTATATATTTTATCCACAGTATGTAAACGAAGAGTAGAGTTGACGAAAAGACTCGAATGCGATATTTATTAACATAAACCTTTCTCTTTACGCTGTTGATTAGGTCACAGCATCAAATGCCTTCTACCCTTTATACGATTAACGAGATTGCAGATCTTCAGAGCTGGACCCAATTTCAAACCCATGTACTTCATCATCATGTCAGAGTTCAGAAGCAGCAATGCCTTCCCATCAATTTCCTGTTGAACATCCAACATTAATTCCTCTTCATAAAAAAGTAAAACTAAAATTTAAGAATGTACAGGCCATACAATCTCAACCAAAAGTGAGTCTCGTCGACAATATTGAGTACTTCGAGATGAGATAAAAATCGGAAAAAAAACCAACCACAATCAAGATGATAAGAGTATTCATTTTCAATAATAATAATGCCCAAAAGTTATCAACAAATTGTTTAAACAAATCATTGTTTAATAAATTTCCTGGTGACGTTATTTTTTTTTCATGTCAAATGAATTCGTTAATCTTTCCGAATACACATGAATTTTTTCAGAATTTTACTTTTTTGAATTTTCCGTTTTCGATTTTGAAAAATGGAGAAAAAAAATCTGAATTTTGTATATGTTATTGTGGAAACGATGTAGATTACAATTCCGGAGTTTCCGGAGCGTGGAACTAATAGTTTTGTAAATACAGCCTTTAGAAATTTCCGAAAACGGAAATTTAAAAAAAGTGACAAAATTCTGAAAAAATTCATGTGTATTCAGAAAGATTAACGAATTCATTTGACATGAAAAAAAAAAATAACGTCACCAGGAAATTTGTTAAACAATGATTTGTTTAAACAATTTGTTGATAACTTTTGGGCATTATTATTATTATTGAAAATGAATACTCTTATCATCTTGATTGTGGTTGATTTTTTTCCAATTTTTATCTCATCTCGAAGTACTCAATATTGACGACGAGACACACTTTTGGTTGAGATTGTATGGCTTGTACATCCTTAACGAATCAAGGCTTACGTGTTTCCTGAACAAATCCGCGTGCTGTCCTAACACAGGGTCTGTCGCGGCTATGTACTGTATCACATCCTCTATTGTCCACTCCGCAGGTTCGCTCGCAGAGTACCTACTGGCCGGACTCTCGGACTGTGTCGTTGACGTCGCTGCTTCCAATTCTGAGGATACAGTGATCATCAAATACCAAAATAGGGTGAAACGAAGATAAAAGATTGTCGAAATTTTCCCGTTTCTTACCAAGAACAGGTTTTCTCGGTTGTTTCGCCGCCGTAGGAGAAATCGGTATGCTCGTAGATCCTGGGCCAGGACTGGTTTGCAGCGGGTTGGCGGTGGTAGTGGGATTTTGTTGGCTGTCCGAAGACCACCTTCGTTTATCAGCCTTGCCATTGGTCTCCTCTCTTTTAGGCATTGGCGTTTGTTGCACGGGGCATTTGGTGCAGACTTCCTTCTGCTTGTACAGCATGTGCTCGCAGGCGCAGAGATCCTCTAGTTGCCTTCTGATGTAATTGTAGAAGTCCTCCTCTTCCAGGAACACCGGTAACCTCACGGAGGTCGGCTTACTCTCGAGTGTAACGCTGATACACTCTCCCTCGCCCCGTTTCAACAAATTAAGCATCTGCCGAGGACTTATCGCCGCCATTAACAACGCCTGGAATATATCCCTCGTCACAGTCAGCATCGGTCCCGATCCAAACTGCGCCGGCATCGCTTTGACCTTGCGAGGATCGAAGTAAGGACCACACGAACAATTGTGGTTCACGTGCATCAATACTGAAATTTAAAACGAATCACAATACAATTTCAATCTTTGATTCTTTCTAGCCATAGAAATAGAAGCACTCAAGCTTATTCAAGAGGTAAAGCTAGAAGAGGAGTTAATTTTCTCCTACATCCTCGTTTACCATTTTCAAATTGACGAGATTTTGTGTTCGCAGAGCTTGTATCTGGCTCTGTGGCTGGTTGAGGAGGTACGCTGGACCCAGCTGGGCTGACTAAGGCGACTGCTGGTTCTCCGCCGGAGACTGTGACCACTGGCAAGACGTTGCTAGTCCTTGATTTGAATCTGTTTTGGCCCGTGGCTGGGGATAAATAAAAATTGAACGTTTTTTCACATTCAATAGTGTTGAGTGAATAAAATTCGTATTTTAATTTTACATTTCTGTCTCGGCGGCTGTAAGGGATGTCCGCTCTTGAAGCACCAGCGGGCGGGGAAAATGTCCCTGGAATCGTATCTGCACCAATAATCAAAGGCGCCTCTCCACCCGTCGAAGGTGATGTGGATGAGGTCGTCTTTGACCGCTCCAACAGTGGCTGTGCATATAAGCTGTGGATTTTTCTTGTCAATAGCCTCGAGTTTGTACCCAACTTCGAACAGGTTTGACCTAGGAGTTTTTGGCTCTCTTTTGAAGACCTTTGCTGGCGCCATTTCAGCGCCGTTCAGTGTTTTCAACAGGAACATAGGCCAGCTAGACGCATTCATACGAAAGCCTAAAGGCGGCTGCAACATTCCACCCGATTTTTCGCAGTGTCCAATCGGATGGATCTCGTTGCTGTCCACCAGCCGCCAAAAGTCGTTTTTGTTGTCCGAACCGTCCAGACGGAGTCTCAACCTCGGACCTAAGACCCCAACGACGGTAGCTATGCACGTCGAAGTCAAGTTGCGAGGGTCTAAAGCCTCTAGTTTCATTCCTATCTTGAATTCATTTGTCGGGGGTACTTCGAGCTGCAATATTTCAGTGTAAATCGATTATTATTGATGAAAAAAGAGACAAAACTCGAGTTAATTCGTCAATAATCACCTGCTTGAAGCAGTCTATCGGCGCAGCGGTGCTATTAGTTTCTTTAAGGTACAATTCCCAGTCGAACGTCTGGTACGTATCGTACTGGAAAGGTCCCGTCGACGTCGAAGGAGGTTGAGACACGGTCGGTTGGCTATTTGTTCCAGTGTATGACTGGGTTGTGGAGGGAGTACTGATGCCACTGGGGAGTCCCGACGGAGCTGGCGAGGCTGCAGGGGACGGTTGCTCTCCGTTATCTGTGAAAAAAAACGACGATAAACGTGAAATCGAAGTTCCAAGTCCCAGAATAAAACAAAAATTATTCCCGCTAACTTTTCTTCAAATCAGCTTCCTTCTTCTGATGCTTATTCAGACAGAACGCGGAGCAAAAATCCTTAGTCGGAGTATCTCTCTGTTCAAGTCTGACCGGAGTGCCTCTGATTACGTTGTCGCACTGCACGCATGCTCCTCTGATATAAGCCTTGCGACACTCGGACAGACAGGTTTCCGAACAAAATTCTTTTTTTCCATGCTGCGTAGGGAGAACGTATTTCAGCGGCTGCTTCGTTTCTCCGCACCATGTGCAAGAACTTTTTGGCTTAGGCGGCCGCCCCGGACCTGGATTAATAATTTCGGTATTATCGACTTAAAAAATCTATATCACGTTTCGTATCACGTGAAAATAATATTTAGGAGTAAATATCGGGAGAAAAAGAAGAACGCAAATCTGTTAGAATGAAAAATAGTATTTTTTTGTAATTGGGATTGTAAATATTGACTAGAAATATGAAAATGGGAATAAAGCGGGATAAAAATTCTAGTCGATCGAAAATGAGGTTATATTCGATAATATGTGACACTTGGTACCTCGCATCTTTCCTTGGTTAGAAGACATGTTTGGATGTTGGCTAATGACTTAAACTTAAGCCAGTGATAAAATTGACGACCATCAAACGTGCGAGTGGGGTAGGCTCAATGACAATAGCGGCAGGAACAATAAAAAATCATTTGCATCCATTAAACGCACTAAACGATACACATTTTGGCATGTAGATATTATTCGGGTACATCCCAAAGGGAATTAGACTCCTATTAACAGTTCGTTGATCGTATCAAACGAGCGGAGATCCCGGTATATAATTTTCGTTTAATATTACGCCGGGGATTATCTAACCGCATTAATAAACGATTACGGGTCACGCTCGATTATTTAACTCGGTAACTTTCATTTAATTCAATACACCCACAAGTACAGATTTTTCTGTCAACGCCGCCATATTGGTTTTCGTTTTTATGCATGTATGCAGTCACCTAAAGCCTCTGTCGTCGAGTCTGTAAACTAACGTCAAGTCACGCCGACTGTACCCAAGTGCCGCTGTTGAGTGGCTCCAACAAGCGGCAGAGAGATTAGAGCGGATGCGAATAGAGATTGGGCAGAAAAGAAAGAAAAAAATTGAAAGACTGGACTTTTTTTTTGCGATCTCGTAAACGCCGAACCACTCTACCAGCTGGGTCATATCCTCAATCTGACAACTTCACGGCTATGCCATTCATTGATATATGTATGAATATGTAAAGCCGTTCATACACATACGAGAAATTGCATTCGTGTTTTATTTTCCCAATACTCAGGCCCGGTTGCATAAACGTTGGGTAAATTTACCCCGGGGGTATCGTTCAATTGTTTCATACACATATTTGTCACACATTTATCTAATGTG
This sequence comes from Euura saliciscinereae, assembly GCA_018420115.1. Classification (NCBI taxonomy): domain Eukaryota; kingdom Metazoa; phylum Arthropoda; class Insecta; order Hymenoptera; family Tenthredinidae; genus Euura; species Euura saliciscinereae. Next base: position 136,893 of record JAFFZH010015956.1, read on the forward strand.
TCAATGTGTATTGAACAATTGAACGATACCCTCGGCGTAAATGTTACCCCACGTTTATGCAACCGGGCCTCAGTATACCACCTTTCGAATGTAGAACATAGAATATCGGAATAAATGAATATCACATTCGGGATATAAAAGGAATCTGAGAATATATGAGAATAAAGGAATTTCAAATTTCACAAAATTCAAAAATCTGAGAATATATGAGTAAAGGAATTTCAAATTTCAGAAAGTTAAAAAATCTGAGAATATATGAGAATAAAGGAATTTTAAATTTCAAAAAATTCAAAAAATTCTCGATACAGACTATAATTCATACTATAATGAATATTTGGAAGACTTATCATTTAGCTATATATGGTCTCTAGATTCTCTCATAATTCGATTAAAAAAATGATCGATTAGTAAATAATTATTCCAAATTCTATATGGGACGAGGGATTTTTGAAAACGTATAAATACTGCATTGAAACTATTCGAAAATCGGTGAACGCATTCAAATTCAATCCACATGTCAAAATAGTTGCTTTTTTCTGCGATCTTGATGAATATAAATTTTATATTCTTTAAATATTGAAGTATAAAGATAGTCGAATGGAATAGAATTTAAAAAAACGACTTCAAAACCCAACTACTCAACCGATTTTGATGAAACTTATATGGGACCAATCTGAAAGTATACCCTTTCGAATAAAAAAAGAATTTTCCAAATCGGTTTATAAATAACGGAGTTCTGAGGTAACAAACATAAAAAAAAATACATCCGAATTGAGAACCTCCTCCTTTTTTGAAGTCGGTTAATCAATTACGTCTATAGAAGAAGCTGGACAAGACAGTAAGAGGAAAGGATCGCATGATCTGACGAACAGTTCAGAATTGTTATGTGCAATTTTATTTTCCGTATCGATTGATACCATCATGGATTAAATAAATTTCCAAAATATACATATTCTATCACAACGATTACACATCGCTACGCATCCGCAGTCATGTGAAGTACTCCTCTAATTTTACAACGATTGATTTAGATTGCAGTTGATTACGTATAGCGAGAAAAGAAAATATATAAAACATATCTGTTATCTCCCTAAAAATAATCACTCTCTTCGTCTCGATTGGCTCGTATAATCGGCCAATCTCAAACAAAGTATATCTGCTCGTTGCACGATCTGATGCAACGAGCTATTTCAGCCAGATACAATTCTCTTACTCCTTCGCTCTATACTATTATTCTCTCAGTCAACGGTTTGCAAAATCTAGGCTTGAGATTCGCCGGCGGTTTTCTTTCCCTCTGATTGCTGTTTTATACGGTAGTCTGAAAGCGCTGCCTTTATCGCATCCTCCGCAAGCACTGAAACGATTTGAAAAAAACAGAAGATTAAAAAGACTTCTTAGTACTTGTACATAATCTCATAGTTTTCTTACTCGAACAGTGCAGCTTGACGGGCGGAAGGCAGAGTTCCTTGGCGATGTCCGTGTTCTTCAGTTCCAGGGCTTGATCAACCTGGATAAAACGATTTGGAATTAGATAGAGGAGGAATTGTAGGGTTTTAACAATTTTACGGAAGTATCTTGAGACTCACGGTCTTTCCTTTGACCCATTCGGTTGCTAGGGAGCTGGAAGCGATCGCCGAACCGCAACCGAACGTTTTGAACTTGGCTTCTGTGATCTTTCCATTCTCGTCGACTCTGATTTGAAGTTTCATCACATCGCCGCAGGCCGGAGCTCCGACCAGTCCGGTGCCAACTTGCTTGTCATTTTTGTCGAGCGAACCGACGTTCCTCGGGTTTTCGTAGTGGTCGAGTACCTTTTTCACACGTTAAATAATGAGTATCGAAATAAAAAATGAATTCGTGTTGCAACGATTGTAAATTTCGATCCCCGATTAAGAAATCTAATAAATTCTGTAAAAATCTATCGATTTTCTATTAGCTCAATTTTTTTTCTCTATAAAACGGAAAGAGTTTGAGTAAAATGCACGCCGCGAAGGCATACAGTGAGGTTATCGACATGAAAAATGAAAATGCGGAATACTTACGTTCGCGTGATATGACACCGCGGGTACGCTTCGCGAGAGTACATTGGCTGCTCCGGTGATTTTTTTCGGTAAAACACGTAGCAGAGACATTGTTTCTTGATAATTATATTATTCGTTCCTTATAATTTACCAATTTGCGGTTGTGGTTCGTCGATCAGCTATTTTTTCAGTCTTCGGAACGTCTAGAAGAACTGTTATGACACAATGCGCGTTGGTCATGTGGCCGTAAGCCACGCGCAACTACGATTCCCTCCTCGTAATTCCATTGGCCCATCGATCGTTTCCATTCATATTATTTTTAGTGTCTCATCCCCGCGATATTTGAAAGTATGATTTTCGAAAATTTTCAATGCAAAATAAAGGGAATCGATGGAAGGATACGAAAGAGATTTTGTTATTTCACTTTATTTTATTGGTTTTTTTTTATTCAATTTTTCAATATAATATTGTATATTTAAATATAAAGTAATAATACGTTTTACATGAATGAGCATGAGAGAGTTTATCGGTAATTACGAATGTGTTGCAAACATAAGTCAAGGATTTTTTTAAATTAATTATTTTTACCGACATAAATTACTATAGAAACAAGAGTGATATTATCATTATTTTAATTTTCTTCTTCTATTTTGTATTCAATTATTTTTATTTTTATTTTTAAATCTTATGTATAAAAACAATTACGGACAATGAGTATTTACAAGATGATGGTGGAATTTCGACGTTTATAAGTATGAGAAAGACGATAATACAGTCAGTTATATGGTAGAGATGCGATTATTAAATGATGAAAATTCATGCAAAATTTATCTGTTTTTCAACTTTTCGTTTCGTTAGATAAGAACAATTTATTACATTACAATGGATTTTGATTTGTATTATGAAACTCGTCACTAGATGATCAATCACATTTACCGTTAGAATGATCGGATGATATTGAAATAATGTAAATGATAATAATTATTCATGGCTTGGATCGGTCAATATCAACCTTTACAGCAGTGATATCGTTATTCTAGTAGAGCAATAGAGAGAGAGTGACAGAAAAAAGACCACTTTGACGATTTTATACACATAATAATCTACATAGGTATATCGGAACACTTCCTAACTGCTTTACATACGTCGTATAAGTTTTAACAATAATAAACCTGGGCTGCGTTTCTAAGGAACTGCTGCTACTGCATCAATCAAGAAAAAAATGAAGTTTGAATTTAGCAACTCAGACCTAATAACTAAAGGGGAAAAAAAAGAGAACTACAAAAATAAACTCCTCACTGAATGATAATTAGTGTACGTAATATCTATATTAATAATAATAATAATAATAATAATAATATAATAGGATGTTAGATGCATGCTGGGAGAAATTAATAATCGATAATTAAATATATAGAGAATGAAAAAAAAAAGAATAATTTAGTAAAAAATAAACATAGTTATCTTATCCGCAGAACCGCATGTATGTATACTACAATTGAAACGAATGACAATTTCGGTAGCGTTCGTATAATAATCCTGCTTTTGAAGCGACACACAGAGTCAAATATTTGCGAAGTTCAACTTGATTCAAGTCTAAAACAACTAATTACCCCTCAAAAATGATTAGACGCTAATAGTTCAGACCCTGCATACTGATTTTAATATTCATTTTAAATCTACACACTAATCGTAAGTTTACTTGGATATCACAATATCAAGGCACCCCGTGGTACCACGCCTGCATTTAACACGCGTTGACTTTTCTTATCTTTCCTTTGTTCCCTGTTTTGAAAATTTTTAATAAATATAAATGAATCGTTTTCTAAAAATTAGTTGTACTGTTACTGCGGTTGACCTTCTTTCCAACAGCTCTAACGGATATTCTAGTCGGCGTAGGCCTCAGCCTGTACCCTCCTAGGTTTGTCGAGGCGTTCATAGCCGCCACATTCGGAGCAATGGTGTTCAAGCACTTTGCGGCTTCCTGCAGTTGTTTCGAGAGAAGTTCGTTCTTTAACTTTTCAGCGTTCAATTCCCGACGAAGTTGGGCCTTGGTTTTATTCCCAAAAGGACACAAGACCCTGTGCTGGATCAGCGTCACTGCCGATGGCCTCATCTCAGGGTTCGGGTGGATCATAAGCTGTGGGAATCGTAATGACATGAAAAAAATTGAACTTTTGTACAAAAGAATAGGTCACAAGATCTTCGTTACCTTCAGCAGCTCGTTAAGGTCTCTGCTGTACTGCGGGAGTTCTTTGAGCTTTCCATTCCTGATTTCTTGCCACTCTGGTCCATTTTTGGGCAAAGCGCCTCCGCCCCCAGCCTCGTAGACGGTCAATCCCAAGGCAAAGATGTCTGCCTTAGGCATGTGGGTTACATCCTCTCGCAGAATCTCCGCCGGTAGATACCTACAGTCTCCTTCCTCTACGAGGGGGTTGCTAATCGAAGTGACGTGCCCAAGGTCTCCGATCTTGTAAGTTATCTCTTCTTCGACGGTCTCTTCTTCGTCAAACCCATCGTCGGCCGAGTCGTAGTCAACAGCGCAGAGCCTCTTCTCTTTAGATATGAATATGTTGCCAGGCTTTATGTCCATGTGGACCAATTGCATGGAATGCAGATACCTCAGGCCCTCGGCGATGTGTAGTAAAAGTTGTCGCAATTCGGCCTCGGAAAAATGCCTTTTCTCGGCTTGGAGCTGTGAAATTGTGTCCGCCAAGCTACCCCCGTTGCAATATTCGTTCTGAATGACCATGTGATTGTCCTCGGCCCAAGCGGAGTAGTACCTCACGACGTGTTGATGCTTTCCGAGTACAGCGTGAGCGTAAACTTCGTTCAGGGCATTTTTAGCGTTCATGCTACCGGCGACTGGTTTGATACTCTTTTTTATCGCATATATGCAGCCGTCTAGCCTGTTTATACATTTAAAAACGGATCCAAATTCCCCTATTCCGATCAATTCTAACTCTAAGAACTCCTGGTGGTATCTGGAGATGTTCGATTCGTGCAGAGCCACTCGTTTCGTCGGCTGTTCTAGCTCTGTGTCGGAATTATCAGAGTCTACGGGGTCGAAAGACGAATCTTGGAACTCGGGGGAACTGCTATGGACATAAAATTATTGTTCATTGTAGAATCAGATGTTGAGTAACAATGAAGATTAGATAAATCACGTTTCGTTAATCATTTCCGTGTCAAATCAATGAATTTATCAATCGTTGAATTTCAAAATTCGTTGTTTGCATACATTTTTCAGGATCTGTGAACTGAATCGCGGATTTGACTGCATAAATTACATTCTAGTATCAATAAATTAGCAAATTATTCATCGGTTTAACAATTTATTTTATCTCAGAGCCTTTTCTCACCTATTAAGATTTCGGTTAGACCTCGTTCTCTTTCTCGCAGTGATAAGCATGCCTCTAGGTGTGAACGGGTTGACATTAGCCGCAGGTTTCTGTGATTTATTTTGAAAGCAGGAGGCTACAGCCCTGGGTTTTTCGACGTGAAACAGCTTGGCGCATCTCGACGGTAGTGGAGTATGCGTCGTGCTTTTTTCCATCAAAGTCTTAGGTGTTGCTGGCGAGTCGAACAATCTAAGGGCTCGAACTCGCTTGTACGGAGGACTGCAGACCATCGACGTACTCGTCGATGGCCTTTCTTCCCTACAGGGGATGCTGATCCCCGTTGAACCTGAAAAAGACGTCATTATTATTAGATTCAAGCGTTTGTTAGGAAAAATTAACTACTTTGGAGGTCTGGATTTCATATCGCTACTTATCCTCCTTATTCCACTCTATAATCCATCGTTATTTCTTTAATTGTGTTGCACAAGTGTTTTTACCACAATTTCTTCATCTGTTTTGATAAATCACGCAAGTTGATTGTTATATGAATATTTATTATCAATTTTTGGTCCTTTATTGATTTTTTTCTTGTACTTATATTGACTGTTTGGTTTAATTTTTGTATTTTTTCTACTATTCCTCCAGATAAAAGGAACTTTGTACCATAGCTGAATAAAGACTTTTAGTGTTCTCACTGATTCTTTTTTGATTCATTATTTGACTCAAGTTGATAAAAATATTGTAATGAAGAATAAATTGCGATATAGCTTTCTATTTATCCAAGATCAATTCAGAATTGTTCCTCGATCAGTGCGAACTCTGCTATTGGAGAGGATCTGCGATGTGCTGATAATTTTTGAGCTTACATATAATACAGTCCCAGAATAGAGAAAGTTTCGGAATTCTTTTGATGCCTCAATTCTACGAAGTTGAACCTTGTTTAAAATTCACGTTCATGTAACTTTAATCATTATGTCCAAAGTATCCACCGACCGAACGAGATTTCCAGGTTTTCCAGACAAATGTTTCTAGCTTTTGTCGTTGACTCGCTTTAATTTTCTACCCAATTAACAGCATCGCTTTTGGTTTGCAGAAAAAGTATGCTGTGAGTGTGAATTTCCTGTTTTTCATAGAAAATGAGAAGACAAAAAGACCAGGGATACTAGAGATTCAATCCGCTTTTCATATTTTCGATACCAGCTTCGAGTGCATCAAAAAATTACTTTCAACTAAGATTGTTGAAAGAATTTTGGAGAATTTTCCCTTTGAATATCCTGTGAAATAGATTTTCCTGATTTTTCCTGGTTTTCTGTGTCGCTGGACACCCTGGATATTCTTTGTGTCGATATTTTGTATCACAAAGAAATAACGGAGCGTGAATATATGGTAAAAATCGCGATTCGTCCTTCGCGCTGGTTTACAGCTCGAGTTTACAACGAATCGTCGAATATTTGTGTAAATATAGGGATAATATTGCGAACCTGAGCCATTGGATTGACAGCTGATGTTGAGTTCCTCGTCCTCGATGTCGCTAGCGTCAAAATTGAGCCTCTGCGCGATCTCCATATTTCTTTAATGTCACCATCCAAGTTGGCCCTTGAATTCTCAAACCTTACGTTAACTTGTTGTAAAACAACTATTTTTGTAGAAAAAAAAATAATAAATAAACTGAAAAAAAAAACACCGATCTGAAGTCTGAACGTAACTAGCACGCTGCGTCGCTATGGCGGGTGGTCCCGCGGTGCATCATGGGTAGACGATACCAGCCAATAGAAACGCTGGTTACAGCTTCTCTCCCCTCGATTGATACCCAACGAGCAATCCGATTGGCTCCCTACCCTCGTACGTTGAGACGACCGAGGCGTCATCTGCCCTTTTATATTTCGTATTTTCCACAGAGAATCTTGATTCGATTGAACGAACAAAATTTACGTTTCTTTTAGGAAAATATTTCGAGCAATGACATCCTGGGATAATTAGATATTTAATTTCTTCAAATATTCAGCTTAATTATTTCCCAATGCGAAGAGGTACTTCGTAGAGTATCGAGCATTCTCATTCATGAAACGCTCGCGAAATCAAAATTATGCTAATTTAAATTTCAAAACAATTTCAAGGTCAGATTTTAGAATGAGAGAGGATAAACGGTCAAATCACGATCCAAACGGTCGATGTAGTAATTGAGTAGAAAATAAAAGTAGAAAGATCATCGATCTGATAATCATCTATTTTATTTATAAACAAACATGAAATCAGTATATTTCAAGAGAGAATAATCTCCGACGAAAGAATTTCTTTCTAAATCGTCGATTGTATTTTCGACCCAACGAAAACAGAATCGTTGGTGCAGCTGCAACCGAATTACTCCATGCCGCCGTCGCAACCTGTAGCGTGTGTAGAATCGTGCGTAAATAGGGTGGGGAGGGGGGGAACTGGGTTAGGTTAGGTTACGGAGGGGTTTGAGGGACGCGGATTTGACGTATACAGAAGAAGCAAAACGTGACAGCCAGCAGGGAAGCAAACAGAATAAACAAACGTGGACTGAATCGGGTAGAAAAAGAAAAGGGAAGAGAAGAGAGCTCGTTATCAGTTGTTTGTATAAAATCATAGCGGAACGTAGGAGATAGAAGAATAGGATGAGCTCAAAAGATCCGTTGTTAGGAGGTGACGTGGAGTTGACGATGTTGGACGAGACTCAGGCACATTATCGTCAAAACTATTCATCCAAGGGGTAATTCGGCAATGAATAAACTCTAAATATGTTATATTCTTTATTTGCTTTTCGCGATCGACACGTAGGCAGAAGGAGAGGTCGACGTATGCGTGCTGTATGATCGAACACATAACCTTGTCTTGTCGATCGGCGATATTATAATATTTCCATTACATTTTACTATCCATGCTTCATGATATTGGAAAATTAATCATCAAAGGAGGATATCGAGCTTCTATTAAAAAAAAACAACAATTCTTTCAGTTTCAAATGAAATTAACCAATGAACATCACGTGACTCACAGGTTTTACGATCTTTTCTTTGATATTTAAACATTTGATTTGAAAAAAAATTTCCCGAAAATAAAAAACTGTTTTCCATTATCAGAGACAGAAGTTATTGCTTGTTCGTAATTTTATATAAATTTGATATGAGTTGACAGAGTTCTATGAAATTATTATACACGCAATCGAAAGAAAAAACCGTGTATTCGAAAGGCGTAATTTTATAGAATTTTGGCTGATCATACAAAAACTTGATTTTTTCTTTGGTCCTCTTTGAATCAATACAAATAGGTAATAGATAAAAACGAGACATATGTTTTGGATAGTAAATATGATAAATTGCTATCTCATTATTTAATTTCCTGTTATTTTCTTTTGCTCGCTGAATTTTATATTATATTTATTTTTATACTTCCATATGATTAATTATTCCATATTTTATTTCACGTTATACTTTAATATTCCAGATTCGAATTGCCGCAATTGTCGCAACTTCCTCTCGGTCAAATGGGATATCCACGAGCTCAGGAATGGGTACAGCAAAGGCAGGCCAACGTCAGGCCATGGAGTTTGTTTTTAAACTCAAATAACATCAGAGTTCCTCCGAGTTTTACCAGACTCACAAAACGCATAATGAAGAACATCGAATACTTCCAGAGCAACTACCTCTTCGTGTTTCTCGGCTTAGTCATCTACTGTTTGTAAGAACAAACGGATGGACTACTTCAAAATTTCCCATTCCATCCATTGCCCTAAGAACAAGTCGAGTTGTTTTCTTTTTACTGATATCACCTGCAATAATCGCAAATTGGCTCTTATTGAAGTCCGAAACGCAGTTTGAGAACTAGAACTCAATATTTTAACCATCACGATTCATTATTGACTAAATGAAACGTTATTCCCTCAGAATCACATCGCCGCTTCTTCTTCTCGCGGTCGTTGGCTCCCTGGGAATTTGCTACAAAGTATCTCAAAGGCACGCAAAGCAGGAGCTGGTATTGGTTGGTCAGAAATTGACCTTGGCTCAAGTCTACGGTTTGGTAGCCGCTTGTTCTCTGCCTTTGTTTTATCTAGTCGGAGCTGGAGCTGCTCTCTTCTGGGTTTTAGGTAATTTTCTAAGATCGATTTTTTGACCTTCGAGTTCGTTGATCGGTTTTATCATCTACTTTTACGGTTTCAGGGGTCTCGTGGTTTTTGATAACCATTCACGCAGCGTTTTACAACATCGACTCTATCCTCTGTCCTGGAGAAGACGACCTCGAAGCTCTCACCGTGCACGAGGTCTGATAGCTAGCTTCGTGACGACGATAAATTGAAAATTATTTATGGATTTTTTTTTTCGTTCAATGACGAGGGATGAAATATTCGAAATTGGATGACCTAATATATTTATATAATGTAAATAGAGACGTGAATGAGAGAAATTATAGCACGGTTTGAGGAGTGAGAGAATCCATAGATCGCACATTAAAAATTGCGCTTCTGTACTTCCGGGTTATTTTTACAAAATAAAAAATTGTTAATACATTATCAAATTTTTCTAATTGGTAGATAGCAATAAATATACAATTAACATTTTTATAGTGTCTCATGTTTTTATAATCATTCTTAAAATCCCAACGTTTTATTATCTTCATATTTTTATAGAGATTTTGCAAGAGATTTCAAGGGATTCCAGAGGAATTCAAGATCCTCTTGCTCCGATTTCAAAGCGACGATAATCAAACTCGTTTGCGATTTTAGCAAATTGAATAGTGAATAGTCCCTAGAATCCTGGCTACTTTAAAATTCAAATTTTAAGGTAGGGCCAGCTTCCCACCGAACTTTCACCATAGTCCAAAGTGGACTGACCACGTGAAATGAAAGTCACGTGACCTCGATATGATTTACACTTTGAATTTTCAAACGCTATTTTCTCAGCCAAAACACATTCGATTGATGCGAAATTGATATCAGTGACGTAGAAAAACTCAATGAAGGGCCTGCCAATCGTGGATTTGCGAAAATCGAGACGTAATAACAGTTCTTAACAATATTGTTCTGTAATCCAAGGAAGTGCTGCCTCTCTCCACGAGGGGCAGCACCTCCTTGGGTTACAGAACAATATTGTTGCACAAAATTCTGATTATGTCTTTCGATATTCGAAAATCCACGATTGGCAGGCCCTTCATTGAGTTTTTCTACGTCACTGATATCAATTTCACATCAATCGAATGTGTTTTGGCTGAGAAAATAGCGTTTGAAAATTCCAAGTGTAAATCGTATCGAGGTCACGTGACTTTCATTCCACCTTAAGTTGATAAAAGTAGTTTCGCAGCTATAAAGAAATTTGAATCATTCCGCTTTTCGATTCTTATCATCGAATATAGAATAACTAATCGTTTGAGCCGAGTAAAAAATCTATATCTCTGTATATAATCGTCAACTTATGTACAGAAACGTGAATAACGAATAAAAAGAAGTGGGATTATAAGTTGGAAAGTATTCGTATGTAAATTGTTAAGAAATTCAAAATACATAACGGAAGAAGAATTTTAGTAAAGAAAGCGCGTCCAGTGGGTTGAATAGTCCCGCGCATCGGAGTCTCGCGATGATCGACTGCATCCGATTACAGCGCACCCTATCATTATTCCGTGACAGTAGAAGTAGAAGTCGCGAAACGTCAACTTCGGCATTTCGGGAACAAAAAAAAAGAGAAAAAAAATTTGTACAAGTGAAATCTTTTATTTTCTATACACGTTACGTCACCTCGTCAATTAGATTTTGTATAAAAGTTTGAAGAATAATAAAAAAAATTATATTTCGAGGATAAATTTGAATTCACGAGAAATGAAGTGGTTCCAAGGAAACATAAACGAGGCTGTGACGGCCTCAAAATCGAAGAAGGCGATTTTTGTTGTTTTTGTCGAAGGTTCGTACTTCGATTTAAGGTTATGTCGGCCCTGATTCATCCTCATTCCATACTTGCACAATTCTAACCCCAATTTGTCACCCTTCGATCGAACTTGACGTTCTTGAACGTCCTCAACTTCTTTATCAAAACGACTCGATTCATTCGCGAGTATAAATGTCCCTCGTTCAATTATTTTTTTGTGCCTAATCATTCCCATTCTCACGATCTCAAAAACCGGATGACGTGGTTCTCAAACAAATAAATTATCTCCGAAATTTTCTCTATTAAACGATATTTTACACCCTAGGAAAGGATGAGGCCTCTTTAAAAATTTCAAAAGTCATCGACAGTCCGGATATTTCGTCTCGTCTGGAGCGAGACGACTTCGTCGCCGTCAAACTCGAGGGAGGCTCTGAATCTTACGGATTTTTTGCACAAATTTGTATCCTTTATATGAAATACCTTAACATTAGCCTAAAAATCTACGTTCCTTGACTCCTGGACTCAGATCAGTTGGTTCCGATTCCTTCCCTGTTTTTCATCGGCCAAAACGGAGCCCCGATCGAGGTAATAGCGGGAGAGACCAGCGTCGCGGATCTCACAGCAAAAATCGACACGGTATTATCAAAGGTTGACCCATCGTCAAAAGATTTCTCGACCAGTTTCATCCAGTCGGAGCAGAAAGAAGCAGCTGGTGGCAGTTCTTCGAAATTCACCGAACCTGAGAAAGAAATGGCGCCGGTACCCGCAGCTTTGAAGCAGGAGCAAAGCGAGGAGATTAAGGCAAAAATTCCGTCCCCCGAGGTCCTGGAAACTGCAGCAAAGGCGAGCGCTGAAAAACCGGAGGTTCCTTCAGCCTCCAGCAGCGCTTCTGATGCTTTAAATAAGCCAGAATTGACTCCAGAAGTAAGAATGATTGTGAATTGAATTTTTTTCGATGATTTGGGACAATAATAATGAATTTTTTGATCATTTTCTTGCAGGAAAAGCTAGAGAGGGCTAGAAAACTGATCGAGCTACAGAAGAAGCAGAAGGAAGAGGAAGAGGCGAAGAGGTTGAGGGAGAGAGAGATCGAGAGGAGGAAATCTGGCCAGGAAATGCTCAGGATTAAGCAGCAGCAGCAAGACTTGGAGATAAAGCAGGCTCAGGAGGAGAGGAGGAAAGAAAAGGCTGCCGAAACTGCGGCCAGAGACAAAGTCAGGCAACAAATTGCACAGGATAAATTGGAGAGGAAGCAGAGAGAACTCGATCTACAGGTTCGGGCTAGAATAAGTAAAAATGATGAAAATGCCGAGTAAAATCATGATTAAATTGTAATTTAATTTTGTTTTCAACAGAAACAGCAAAGCCCCGTCCAAGAGCAGCCGAAACCGCGAACTCCGGTAACCAGTGATTCAAATACTGCGAGGATCCAGTTCCGACTTCCGAGCGGAAACCCGCACACCGGACAATTCGAGTCTTCTAGCACTCTGGGAGCTCTTCGTAGTTACGTCGTGGAAAACATCCAACTACCTTTCAGAAACTTTGCCTTGTCTACGACCTTCCCAAGGAGAGATTTAACCGCCCAGGACGACGACAAGACTCTGCTTGAATTGGAACTGGTTCCAACTGCCGTTGTGTTGATTTTGCCACTGAAGAGTGTACGTTGAATCGCGAAGAGAAGATTCCCGATTGATTGACATTTTTGCGATTTTCTCTCGTTTCTGAGTTTTTTCTTTCTTCACAGACGAGCGGCACAACCGCGGTGACATCGTCCCAGGACGTTGGCTTCGTTTCTGGTTTTATATGGTCCATTTATGCGACCATAGTTTCCATTTTCGGTCACGTGAGAGGATATTTCACCAGACCGGATCCTCCCAGAGGCGGAAGCCAGCAGAATTCTGACTCCGCTTTGGGCGGAGTTGCTTCTACGACGAGCAACGCTGATAGACCAAATGTGCAAGCAGGGTGTGTTCTCTTCTCTCTTTCTTCTAGAAAATTCAAGAGCATTGTCGTCAACGTTTTTTGTGTTTCTTGCAGCCTGCTGAGGCGAAATATCGGCGGTCAGGGAAGCTCGATAAGGGCACAGGGCAACGTTCACAGATTACATTCCGGAAGCGATCAAGACGACGATAATAACACTTGGAACGGGAACTCGACCCAACAAATGTGAAAGTTTCATATAATGCCATTGGAAAAAAAATTCGTCCTAAAATTCATCATTCGATAAAAGACAACCTCAGTCATTAGATTTAGACCTTAAGAAGTCAAAAATGAATAGAAAAGGAACGGGAAGACCAAGAAAAATGAACCAATCGATATAAGTCGTTTAAAATATTCTCATCACGCGAATTAAGGTGTTCAAAGTTTTTTTTAAATAATGCACAGAGTACTATTTTCACCTGATTCAAAGATTTTTGTTCATAAAGTAAACCAATAGAGTTGAGCACACATGTTTATTTCTTTTTCTAATCGAGGCGAGACTATAATTTTGTTATTAAGGTGGTTGGATTTAAAAAAAAAATGTAAAAGGATTGAATGACGAAAAGAAGTTTAATTATTACTGATTATATTTCGTATCAAATAATCGTTAAAACGATAAAAATCGCTGAATAAGATTAACTATGATTAAAAATATCAACGAATAACGTACCGAAGATTTTGTTGTTGTTTCTTCAAGTTTTTGAGAAAAATCATTATTTCTATAGATATAATACATAGTATATATTTAAAAATAGCTACTGATTCGTTCTAAAATCATGATTAATATTCACTATTTGTTTAGATAAGTTTAATAATCGCTTTCAAGAATCTGGGTGTTTGGTATTACACACGTACATCAGCTCTACGACTCGGAGAAAATGAAGACCAAAGTCTGTAAGATTGTGTACATATTTTCTTACATCTCACACCTCTGATCATTTTCGAAATTCTACACTTTCACAGAGTTTCCGCTGCCTACGAACAGAGCTGATACATGAAAGTAATTTATTATTTGTTCCGTTTGAATACCTGGTTATTTTTATTAAATCTGATGAATAGCTGATACAAGCTCCGGTTAGACTTTTCTTTCAGCTATTGAAATCAGACCAAAATTTTGTATGATAAGACTATAAGGGATCACACATGAGTTTCCGTTGTAAAAATGGTCTTGAGCGAAATTATAGGTAAGCATAAAATAAAACAAAGAAAAAATACAGATTCCTGTGTACATTATTGCGATAATTTCTCAAATACTGTTCCTTCCCAGTTTCCTAAGATTATTCGCACTACAAAAGGTTTTGTAAGATGTGAAAAACGTGATTTTCTACTTTCTTTCGAATCTTCGACCATCTGAAAATGAGGGAAAAAATGAGAATCGTAGGAGTTCGAGCTAAAACTTTTTTTGGGGGTTTTCCTGGACTAATGTGTTCCATGTGTAAGGGGTGAAATTTGATATCGAATACACGAAGTGTTCAATAATTTTACGCATAATTGGTGTTCGGGTCAGGGGATAGCCACCAGATCTGGACCCTGACGGTCAAGTGTAAACACTAAATCAGAGTTTCTGAATCATTGGACACTTCGAGATCACGAAACAGAAGCATCTATACCTTTCTGGGCGAACATGCTTTCGGAGTCACGTTACATGTTAGGAAAGACTTGTGGCTCTAACACGCTACGTAAATACTGCACGTTACCCCCTCTTTCTCTCGACGTTCAAGAATTTAATTCCCAGTTATGATAGTTAGGAATTTGAACATTTATTGAACAAATTATTAAATATTTTTTTTGTTCAGTTATCTGAATAATTGATATTTCTAATTTCTTTAAAGTTCATAAAAGGTGGTCCATGAAAGTCGAGAGATTTTATTAACTACTAGGGGCTCCGCCCACCCCGGTCGGCGCTTTGCGCCTCAAAAATTGGTTTCACACCTTTTCATTCCCTTAGGAGTCGAATTTCAAAAAACGCTTAATATAATTTCTAGGTATGCGAATAAGCAATAATTTGAAGCCAAAACGAAGTCAATACCTCATCGGGCCGAGGAGATATCCATGAATCCGCGAAAACATGTTCTACCCCTTTTGTTCTCCGTGTGGGGCGAATTTCGAAAAATCGCTTCTTAGTGGGTGTTTACGAAGGGAAGGGAACATGTTGCCCAAATTTCAAGTTTCTAGGTCAAGTGTTCCCTTATAGATAGAAGATGTAGATAGATAGAAGATATAGATAACAGTCAGGGAGATATGATTGCGCGAGTGGAAGAAAAGATCGTGTAGTAAATCGCTAAGGGTCATTTATATAAACATTATTTCGTATCGTTATTGAATGGAACCGTGAACACTAAACATGTTTTATAGAAAACGGATCAATTCGGAGCTTCTTTGTCTTTGATTAATTACTTGTACTGATCGACTTATTACAAATTGACTTTATATAGTAAATTAAAAACTAGAATTTGTTCAGCATGCCCAGCGAGTTTTTTTTTTCATCTGCCTTTTACTGGCCACCATGCGCGGATTTTCTGTAAATGTTCAAAAGTTCAGAAACTGATGGGAATAGCTCTTATTTTTTTTTCCTGAAATTTAAATAAGACTGAATGTAAATATTCAGAAATTTGCAGATAAATTGTAAGCAATCACAAAGTGTTTCAATTCCAGGGAATTCACAGAACATATTCGATGACGATTGTATACGATCTATCACAATTTTTGCTGAATCTCTTTTACATTTTGAGAAAAAGCTATGAGATAAACGCACTTTTCGCAACAAGAAAAACTTTTCATTCTTGACGAAATATAATCAGGTTATTTTATCTCTCACACGAACTTGAAGATATGCATGCCAACTGGCTACAAAACTGATGGACGAGTCGCGAAAGTGAATAATCAGCGCTTTCACGTATTTGAACATGAAATTTATGTGTATGATATTCACAAGTGGCTTCAGACTTTTCTTCCTTCTGCCGAATGTTGGCAGTCTAACAAAGCAAGTCTACAACTGCAACAACAAAGGAGAAATTTAATGAAGACGGACGGAATCATTAATCAGAGCTCGAGGAATCCTTGTAAATTGAAATGCCTTGGTACAACAGGTGGTTGCAAATTGGTGCAAAAGAATGTCTGATCAAACGATGAAAAACAAGTGAACAAATAATTGATCAGAAATACGGTATTATATAATTATAGTGATTGAATATGGAAAATCACGTGATGAAGACATTTATTTCCGCATCTTGTCAGATGCGGTATACGAAGATGTCGACTTTCAAGTTTTCCTTCATCTCCTTCAGTATCCGAGAGCGAAGAGTTTGATCGTAAAACTATTACAGACTCGTATAGTTCACAGCCGCATCTTGTCGACTTTCTAATTAGATCCGGCTAAAATACAAAACCAAAAAAGAAACTGAATCAAAGGAGAAGTCCAGCGTGACGATTCCCGGAAGCGTTTGTGATCAAAGAGTTAACTATGTCTCCCTTGACAACGAAATAAAAGATACAGCAATGAAAGAAAAAAAGCGGGAAAGATCAAAAATCGAATTTCTTTATTCTCCAATTATCCTCGTTTCAAAAACTACCTCAAAGACAGGCAACGATTACGCTCGCCTTTTGTATCAAAAACGATAATAACAATGATGTGTCCCACCATGGACGAGCGGGCGAGCATCTTGTGACAGCGACGATAAATTTCTGGCTGCCTCGTTACTGCCGTTTAGTGGTCGAACCGTCGTGATACGAGATCATTAAGATTCTCCAAAGCACGTGTGAGCCAAGCCACTCCCAACGGTCCTCAAGATTGGTTCCGAGACCCGTGACGTCACGTGCACGTGGGATTTTGGAGACGCCTCGAGCGTCGAGACGCCAAAAAAACTAGGTAAAGAGAAAAAAAAACTTTTCGACGTCGCTATTCTAACAGTGACTTCTCTAACTAATCCAGTTAACAAGAGGTGCTAATAGATGTGAACCGCGCGCAAGTTGCTTCTTATTCGGTACGGAACGCTGCGACTGTTCAATCGGATTAATTGTTCCATTGATTAGCGAATTACTTTGTTTATTCAAACTCAGTACATCGGGTGGTGAAAAGTCGGCGATGGAATCGAAGGATTTAATTTTTGACCGGATCGATCATCGACAGAGTTTTTTTTGAGTTTGGATTCTGGATTTGGTGATCGAATTTCAGCTTCTAGTGTCAGTTTTTTTATTTTCTTTTTATTGGACTGATAAGAGTGCGAGAATTTCTGTAGTGTCGATAGAGCCAGGTAATTCGCGAAAATTTTGACTCCAAGATGGCAGACAGCGTGATTCCGCGACGTCTCATGACCCCAAATGCATCAAAAGTGTCGATTCATTCCGTGGAAAGCTCGAGAGCAGCGGCCTTCAGCATTGACAGGCTACTCGCGCCCTGCAAGGGATCGTCTTCCGGAACTTCGTCCCCGCCGAATCAATCCAAGGATAGTTTTCACACGCAAACTATGATCCGGCCGGAATGTAAGTTCTGGTTCTATATGAGCGATTATAGAATGATAGAATGATAGACTTATTAATTATTATGATATTCAAACTAAAAGTCACCATTTTTTAAATTCAATTACCGATCTCGGTATATCAGAGACTTGACAAGTTTTTTTTAGTTTAATTTGAGATCGATAAAAGCGATCAATCATGATCAGAAATTCAACATCGATTCGTCAGTGTGTTGTTATTCAAGCCAAGAAAAGGGTACGAAGCGAAGACTCTTTCTGAGGAAGTTTATGTGAATCGAATTATCTTGAAATCATATTCTTAGCCCGGTCTAGATTTCCTTTGTCGTGATTTCTCATGAACTGCAGACACAATAGATACCAAAAATAACCAGCGGGAAGTGGACTTGAAGTTGATGGGTATTTTTAACGATCTTAGTACATGAAAATATGTGAAAATGTCAAGGTTTTGCCACCCAATTTTGAAAACGAAGGTAATTTGAATGAAATTGTTCTCAGTTGCCGAAGAAGAAGCAAGACTGACGACTACAGTCGCAGACTCTTCAATGTCAGTCACGGAAGAAGAGGAACAAATCGACCTCGAAGACGTCGACATAGTATGCTCAACGTCACCTGAGCCGGAAATTAGCTACGGTAATTAGTTGACAGGGTTGAAAACCCAACAAACGGGACAATACGGTGTATAATAGTTATAAAGTCGAAGTGCAGATGATCTCTCTGAATGATATGAACGATTATCTTGACCGGACTCTGAAGAACCGGAAGCTTCATTGACCCTAGAAGCACGGATTAATTTTTTCTACCTTTAAAGTACCGACTGGGTTGTAAAATCCTTCTGGAAGCGAAAATACATGAATCTTTTCGTTTTTCAATAAGGAAAAGAATGGCGGAGTGTATATTGAATGTTAGTGAAGTCTAATTGGTGAAAAATCCATTCAACTACCAAAGAGTTTTAAGAAAAAAAAACGTATTTCTTCAAGTTTGCCTGGGGTTGAGTCACGACCATCTTCTTGTATCAATAATCTACTGCAGTTCACACGGTTCTTCACAAGACGCCATCCCGTAACCGCGAAGATCGCTAGAGTAACCAGGTTCATGATCTTCCAGTAATTGATACAGTCTGAAGAGTAAAAAGTACGATCATGCCAATTACTCGTGACTGATCGGTCTCTACACTTACTCTACCAGAGTTTGATCCATGACTTCCGGTGCTGCGACGCCCAGCGTCGTTCCCGCCCGCTCTGTGTTCTTGGTCTCGTGGTGCTCCTCGCTTCTGCTCCTCTTCGGTCTTTTACAATTCTTCAACATGCCTGAACCGTCCTCGGAGGAAATTTGTCTTGTCTTGTCTACCAAGGGAGGTTTGAAGAAAAAGAAATTGACAAATCTCAACTCTCGTTGCAGTATTGAGGATTCACTGTTCAATGAATCATAAGCTGCTTAGTTTCCGATTGATTCGACTGGTGGTTCTCTTATTTCCTCGGTGCAGGATTCAGTTACACTGAATCACGCTGATTTACAAGTACCGTTGGTCACCGAAATAAATCGAGGATCCAGGGAAACGCGATCTGCAGCATTCGAGACTTACGGCCTACGTCCAACTCCTGAGTCTTGCGATGTAACTCCGCGTGAGTTATGCGAGACGCAAGACGTCGCGGTGTGCTCCGTGACGGAAGAGACACGAGTCCGACTACAAAGCTATCAGAGGCAGCGTAAATCTCCGAAACTCAAGCCAAGGACCAACAAACCAGACCCCGAAAAGATCCAAGGAGATGGAGAGCGGGGCAAAAAGATTTACACGAAGATGAAAGTCTGGTACCCCTCGTTAAGGCAGGCTTATCCTTCTGTGGGAGTCCAATTGAGTCACGTAAAAAAATCTCTTAAACGATTCGCACAATGGCCAATTACACTGTTGGAAAAAATTTAACTAGAAAAGATGTCCCAGTATATTTGTGTTGATTCAACATTGTTTTAATCGATAAAACACAAACTTACGTCATTTCAACTTTCAATAAGACATTTTGAATCTTTTCAAATGCAATAATACAATTAAAAATGTTGAAATCAACATACAATTTTTGGTGGGCCTGTTGAAAACGCTTCGATATACCAACAAAGACATTCGAGTTGAAGATTTGAATCTAGTACTTATTGATCGTGGTCTCATCAATTATCCTGGCACTGTAGTTTCGCAAAAACTGTACCTTTGTGTGAAAAAATTCATACAATGAAATGCAAAGTTCTGCAGACTTAATTGAAAGTGGCAAAAGTTGCCAAAGTACACAGTGAAAAGATTTGTGTTCAAGAAATCCACTTTCTTGTACTTTTCTTTTATTCAGTACAACGACTTTCGTTACCTTGAGACGACTGATAATGTCAAAAGCAACAGATAATTGGCACAACTTCACCTCAGTGACCATAAATGATAAAGCATCAAAATTTTCAACCTTGTTCGGTACCTCATTCCCAAGAGGCTGAACAATATCATGTTTTCCCACTGAGATGAAGCAAGTCGAAGCCAAGTCTCCCGATTTCACGTCCCAATAGTAAATCATGATGCGTGACTGTCTTCGAAAAACGAACCATCATCGGTTCGTGCATCCTTCCGGAAAGGGTGATGCGGACGTGAGTTTGCGGGCGACGGTGTGAGTGTGTAAAATTAGCGTTTCTTATCACATAGTTTTACCCGGTCGTTTCTTTGGCCCCGGGTCTCATTCATCACTGAATAATTAGGAGACAAGTTCAGCGTCGCTTGGAGCAATTAGGTAAACTAGGAGGCGTGGTATTCTATTCCTGCGGCAAAAGCTCCGCACTGATGCTGCGTCCTCGACAGCGAGCTTTTGCTCTCATCTTTACATTTCTCTTTTCTCTTCTCGACCTTATTTTGTCTCATTCTCTCTTTCTCTGCACTCTTCTCAGCCGCGAGTTCTCACTTCCTTTCGGTCACCCTTTGAGCTTCTTCGCGTGTTGACTCGAAAGCTTCGAAGTAACCGATTCGGAACCGCGTTAACGCGACACTCCAAACTGCTTTTTCGGTTTCCTCCACGTCCTTCGAAGCAGGGAAGAAAAATTTTCTCCCAAATCAGCCAATGGTCGAATTCATTCAGAATGAGTGCAGAAAAAAATTTACCAAATGAAACTGTAAATGTAAAATGTCTTAAAAAAAAAAAAAAATCCCGAAGGTTTCCGATAGTTTAGCGTCTTCTTCACATCCTCGTCCGGATAAATTGTAGCGAAAACAGATTGATGATAATTATTGTGTGATAAGAAATGGGAGAGTGAAAAAACTTCGTGTTTTCACCGACGTGACAATATTTTCCGGAATTCACAGCTAGGTAACGGCCTCTCTGGACAAGTCATAGTCTTTTTTTTTCAATCTGGAAATGTGGAGTAGAAAAATGGCGGTGACAACCACTACCAGCTTATTAGTGCACATTTGATGCATCGCTAACAAGATCGTATGAGTTTTGAAGAATATTCTTATCCGAGTGTCACTCCACGCTCAATTAATTACACGGATCGTTGTTAATTAGGCTGTGTATTCGAAACTGAAAAGTGAAACTAAAATACTACATCCTCATTCGTCCGTAGAAAAATTATGTATCAACAAGATGATCCATCCCCTCGATTTTTCAGTCTAAAAAACTCCACGAATCAACGAGATGAAATTT
Source organism: Euura saliciscinereae (assembly GCA_018420115.1). Classification (NCBI taxonomy): domain Eukaryota; kingdom Metazoa; phylum Arthropoda; class Insecta; order Hymenoptera; family Tenthredinidae; genus Euura; species Euura saliciscinereae. The sequence continues at coordinate 158,251 of JAFFZH010015956.1, forward strand.
GACTACATAATTTCTGGCCACTTTGAAAGATTCCGTGACCTGAAGACAATTGTATTCCAAACCGGACGCGATTTTTTACAGTAAATAAACCTTTTATGTACAAGTTTGTGTATAAAAAAGTGTTTTCCCATCGATTCGAAGCGTTGATCTTTTTCCCGGGCTCATAAGTCGTGTAATTAGTGAGCCTCGTGAAGTGTTTAGACGTTTAGTGCTCCCGCAAGTCACAGCAAAGCGACGGTACCGAATGTCTTTACGTCGTCGAGTCCGTCGAGAGCGAGGTACGCGTTGGGTCTGACATGTGTAAGAGTTTTCAGTACGTATGTATGTACAGGGACGGGGATTCGGTGAGTTAGACCGTGGGTAAAATTAGCCCGGCTCGTTTGAGAAGAGAAGAAAAAACGCGAGACGACCGACAATTACGTCGTGATCTGACAATTAGTAGCCGGTAAACGCTCCGGCTAAGTTCCTGTTACCGCGACACCGCGCGCGGTTCTTCCATCGCGGTTTTCTCAACCGGACGACTCCGATACCCCCGACTCCTCGCACCGTTTCGCGGGGCTGGCTACGAATAGTTCTCGGAGATATTTACTGCCAGGGCGTGGCTCGACGTCACCTGAAATCTTCACAATCCTGTGGCCATTAGAACCGCGTTCTCAGACCATGCCGTGCACATTTATCTGCCGTGATTTCCGGTCGAATCCCCCATCCATATTCCCCTCACTTCAAAATTTCGCGCCGAAACTGTGTAAATATTTCGAGCGAATTCTTTGATTTTTGTATCAATTATTCCTCGGCTCCCGCGTGTTTCCAGAGCGAGGAATTTCTAATTAAAATCGTTCCTTTTTCTCCTCCAGCCAATTACAAGGAGAACCGATGTTATCCGTTGAAATGTTGTTTTTGGGGAATTTAGGCCTGCCGAATCTGTACACAGCGTGGGAAATGATTGCGTGTGTATGAAAGTGCATTTTTGGATACCGAAGTACGCCATTTTGGAGATATTCAAGTTTCCATCTCCTACCACGTCTTAGTTTCTCTCAGTATAAATATATCTTGACTTTATTCCGATGCACCTCCGAACATTTTGCTTCTACATCATACATACTCGGTGGGTTCGTCTGTGTGTGTGTGAGACATTTGTCACTGAGCCCGCGAGTCCCGTCCTCCCCCGTCTGACGAATTGCCAGATAATTAGAAGATGATCCCAGACACTTATAAACCATGCGCAGTTGTGCCGTTGTAGAAAAAACAAAAAAAAAAACAAAAAAATAGAGAATTTCAAGACGAGTATCTCGTCTTGTAAAATGCCAGCTTTATGCCGCACCCTGAGGCATCCTATGTAGGTATTATTCACACGTGTTCAAAAACAGCTCATAAGTAAATCTCGAATACCTTTGACCGTTTATTCAGAGGCTTGCACCAGTAGCAGTGGAACAAACTTGTCATCGAGCAGCGTCACCGGGGATGATAATCCCCCGACAAGACCTGGAAGCGGATGCGGTACCAGCGACGAAGAAAGGAAGAAACGACCACGAACCGCCTTCACTGCGGCCCAAATCAAATCACTCGAGGCTGAGTTTGAGAGGAACAAGTACCTGAGCGTAGCCAAGAGGTTGCAGCTGAGCAAGAGCCTCAAACTTACAGAGACACAGGTAATGATGGTTGATTTTATTCTGCAAACATTTTTTTTTTGCATCAAAAGTGTACTTATATCAATAATAGAAGGCATTCGTGATCACTAGCTACTTACATCGGATAAAAATATTGAAAAGAATTCTTCCACGCCAGCAATAATGATTAGAATCGTTTTCGCGTCTATAAGCATTGCAATTGCATATTTTTGGATCAATAGCTACCTTAGTAACTATGTTTCTGGCCAATGACTCCTTTGGCAAGATCACCCGGTTTGTTTACTTGAAATATGTGCGGTCAATGTGAATGACCGCGAAATAGACAATTTTAATGAAATAATGAGGACTTTCAACTGTATAATAGCTGCAACAAACACGATACCAGGGTCAGTATTTTTTCCTTCGGTTGAAAGTATGGGACGAAGATTCATAATCAGCATCGCAAATGTAGTTCTTCTAATTTCGAGCATTCGCAGCATGTGCTCTCTAAATTCTGTGGAGTGACCGATCACTCCACTGGAGTGAAAATCGTCCCAGTGGGACTTCAAAGTGACTTCAAACAGCGGCTTTTCCCACTTCATAGGAGTTACTATTCACTCCATGAGACTAAAGAGTGAACATGTCGCAATATATGTTATCAACGAAAGATACATTAGCTATAACGTAATTGTGTGAATGATAATTATCAGTAATTCCGGTAATTTGGTCTCGTGGGTTCATCAACCAGGTATTTTTCTAGTCTAGCATCGTTGATAGACTCGTAAATGTCATTGACTAAGGAAGGCGTCGCGCCAACACGTGACTCCAGTGATCTTTAGGACCCTTGTACACCGTGGCGACGCCGAGTTACCCCAATAAATTTAAAATACCAGAGACACACCCTTAGCATCGGAATTCGGAAGTTAGGCGCCAGTGTGAGAATCCTTACGGAAATATCGTCCCGAATTCTGTTACTTGGTTCTTATCCCTATATATGAGCAGCGATTTAATTTATAACAAAAATTCACGATGATAGAAGATACGTGACGGAAGTGAGTCAGGATCGACTGAAAGTGTCGAGTGAACGTTACGAAAATCAAGACTTCCGCAGTCGCAGACTTCTAGCACCTGAAATAGTTTACGTCTCCCATTTTTCTGGCGCCCCTAGACGAGCCTGGGTTCAACTAGAATTGAATTATGGGCGTCCTTTGACACACGTGTGTAGACGCCAGTGGTGGAGATCCTGGCGCCACATCGAGGGTCCGTAACGCGAGTGGAAGAAATTAAAGAAAACCGTATAGAACTCTCCTATTAGCCCAATTAGCACCTCTCCACCCTCTGCAAGCTCGTACCCTCTTGGAATCCGAGGCATTCCACAGAGTCTAAAACTTGAACGTTCCGAGTTATAATTAAATCGTCCATTGTATCCTTTTCCAATCTCTTGATTTCCCCAATTTCGTCTCTTTGGATGATGAAAATGTGTAAAACGGGCGAAAACAATGAAAAAAAACTTCCAAAAACCACAAGACGCATCCGGGAGGAGTGAAAGCAGGAGTCAATTATCCTCAATTTCCAAAGTACTTACACCCACGTTTCCGTGTCGATCTATGAGCCGTGTAGAGTTGCCCCCCTCTCGTGTCTCGGGGTGAAAATAATGCGATGCAATATATCCTAATTAAAAAAATGGACGCCTGTCTTCGCCGTCGCGGTCCGAAAGCGTGCGGATAGTCTTACTCGGCGTCGGAGCGCGTCGACGCATCCGAAAACCACGACGAAGACCATCTCCGATTCTTATGCAGCTGAGGGGTCTCCCGATGGCGTTGCAGCCTCTCCTTCTGCTTCTCTACCACGGCTCGTTTGGACCGAGAAATATTGTGACAGTTATGTGTAGCTGTACGTCTACCCCCCGCTCCGGTTTACAACCGTTAAGAATCGGACTCGAATGCTCAGATGGTTCGGTCTCAAGGCGACGCCTCCCTTCGCCTCTTCGCATTTTCACCCAACACTCAGAGACCCTGTCGAGACGGTTTACGAGCCATGACGGTTCTTATCGCGGGATAATGAGCGGGGGTGGTTTTTGATCGACGAATCGTCTTCTGCGAGGTGTATGATGAGATTGCAGGTTGTAGCGGAAAAAGCCTGACTTCTTATTCAACAGACCAGAGGAGTGAATGGAACTGTAGATTCTGTACCGCGTCAACTATTTTTAGGTGGTTACATTTCAATATATGCGTCTCTAGGGTAAAAACTCCACAAAACGTCACGCGCTGATATAGTGCCTCGAAACACGCGTAGAGTGTCAAGTGAAACCGCACACCATCCTTCTTTGAGGATCCGTAAAGCGAGATATACCCACTTTAGACGTGTTTTAGGGAAAAAATATGCTCTCGAGGGTTTGAAAAAAAGAGAAAAAAAAACTCGAACCGTTACATCTACGAATACCTTGAGGTTTTCCTTCAAATCTGTTTCCATTCAACTCATTGAAATAATCTATTCCAACAGTAATCATCAACCTCGCATTTTGTTTGTCTGGACTCGATGTTGATGGACATACGGATACCATGCTTACATATCATTAACTATACTATAATTTTCGTAGCTTACAATATTTGAAACAACGTAAACGGGTCAAAATCAAGTATCAGCTCACAGATATATTCAATAGATCATGTAAAAGCATTCAATGGAAATCAGTACAGTGACAAGTAGTGAATTTTGTGCAGGTAAACGTAGTAAGAGTCGCTAACTGTAATGAAACATTGTCTGGCAGCGGGCCAGCCGTGCGCCTGAAACAGGCAACCGGAGTTTCGCCTCATGGGTCTTGGAGTGTCGTGGCGTAACTCTGGTTGCCTACTTCGGGCGCGCGGACTGGCCGGCGTTCAGAGAACTCCGCGAATAGAATGTATAGTAATGATTTATGATTCTCATTGTTACAGATAAAAATTTGGTTCCAAAACCGGCGAACAAAGTGGAAAAGGAAGTACACAAACGATGTGGAACTTTTCGCCCAGCAGTACTACTCTAGTCTGGGGATTCCAGCACCAAGACCAATATTCGTTGGCGATCGTCTATGGTAATTATCTCAAAGTAATGACATTTTTTCAATAATATCAGGCAGAGGCCGGACTCTAATCAATTTTTCCAACTGAATTATGTTATCTTTATTTCATATTGTTGTGAAAAAAGTCTGCGAATGTTTGATCGGGAATTGAAAATTGCAGGTTTTTCAACTATCCGGGTCAGCCACCGCACCCTGGAAACCCTTTGATACAGTCTTTATCGCACATGACTCCGATGGCTCTTCCTCCTTCGATGCCCAGCGTACAACCATTGCCCAGTAACCTTCCTCCGAGTCAGCATGCAGCGATATTTCAAGGGCTACCTTCACCCCACTCTTCGCATCATGGACCGCACAGATTAGACTACAGACTTGTACATCCTCATCGTAACGAGGAATCATGAAGAGGTTAACAAAGATGAATATTGCGAGAGTGAAGTGAAAAATTGAAGTGAAACAAACTTCGAGAAACTTTCCAATCTTCAGTAGCTGATATTTTTTAAAATTGAACTCTCGTTTGTAAGAGTGACTAATCGGGAATACTAGTCATTCTCATAGAATTAGAAAACTGAATCAGAGAGAAAATTATCGTGAGAAGTTGTCGTGAAAACTTAGTTATTAATTATGATGAGTCATATACAGAAAATTTGCACGTACCTTACATGTATGCTGCGATGTAGCCTTGATCCTCAATCTGCGTTGATTTCTTCTGCTTCGGAGTAATTGGCGTCGGAGAAGAAAATCGAGGGAGGATAGAGGATGAGGAGTTCATGTGATTGCCACAAATATGAAAAAGTAATTCAAACGTATTGGGTTACTTTCGAAGTAATATTGGCAATGAAATCAGTCTTGTTTGATGTAACAATTGTATTTATTCGGTGTTATTTATATGAACATTCTTTTTTGTAAATCGTTTCCACAAAAACGTAAAATAGATGTTGTGGAATATATTTATTTTTACAACGAGTACAGCGCTGTACTGTTAGAATAGTGTAAAATGTAAATATTTTAATAAATTAATTTTCACTTTGATCAAAATTGAACAATTCTCGCAGACGCTATTCGTGCTTCAACATAAAAGTACAGATAACGACAAAGTTTTTTCTACTATTAAACCATTTTCACAGAATTAGCGAAAAAAAACGCCGAATTTTTCATGTATTCAAACTTTCCATACCTACATCGATCATTCAGTCACTGTCATTGACAGAAAAATACAGCTAAAATTATTGTTAACATTACATCGAGTGAATCAGTCCATTGGAATATGGGTTTACTATGCACTTACAATACATTAGAGTAATCTGCAGCGGTTATTTGAATCATTAAAATTACTCAACGTAAGTTTCTTCCGTTTTTCCTGGATTGTAGATTCGAAACGTTCAGGGTTTCCCTCTAAATCGAAGCTGATGTGCTCGAATGGTAAAATAGAGAAAATATCATTCAATGACGATAGTAATCGCACAGCTGATAACTTTTTATTATTGGACCAGCACAAGAGCGAATCCTTCCAAAATACAGGATATCAGTAGGGAGTCTATGGGCTTCCTGAAGACATTAGTGTAAAATAATTTATCTCTACCGAGTTGTTTTGTAATGAAACTTTAAATTACTCTTATGTCTTGTACTGACGGACTTGAGTGTTTGAAACATATTCTGACAAGACAAAATTGTGACTGAAGAGAAAATCGAATATGTGTGAGAAGACACAAGACTATTGGGAACGCTGTGAGAATCACACCCAGATGTATTTCTGGATGTGATCTAGGGTCACAAATACGGTTTGTGTTATTTATAGCAATAATATATCGGAGTTATAAGCGTACAAGTAATTGGCCTAGTGAATTAATTCCTTTCACAGTGTCGCCAGATATTATCAGAATTCATAATTGATAATTAGTTGGTTATTTTTCATCATCTGATAATTTGTAAAAAAATCTCCTCCTTCATGAGGGTATGAGAACGACCAGCAATGACAACCTCTTAAAGTATTCCCTATTGGAAAGACACATGCGAAAGGTCTACTCCTGCAAACAGGAAAACCTAAAAATGATAAACCGGGTCTTCCCAAAACGTTGTCTTGAATCATCAAGATTTGACGCAAATATTCGATGAGATAAGAAACTTTTTCAACACTGTAGTCGCATTGGAGTCAAAACAATCGTTGCAATGTGCTTCGATCAGACATCGACGATATAATACTTATGGACAGGCTATATATTTGTTAGCCGTAAATCATTATTTGCGAACCGGAAAGAGTAAGCCCATGAGACTGTTCGTCCACACCGTGTGCTTGTTGGTCAAATGTGATAAAGAAATGTTTAATAATTATCTTTTCTCACTTGCGAATTGGTTTGATCTCGACACATGTGACTCCTGTTTGGAGAAGTTGATACTCTCAGCGTGTAATTCGTCTTTTCAGTATACTCTCATAAACTTTGAAGTCGATGAAGCCAAAGCGATTACGCTTTCTGACGATGCTAAACTGTCCTACGCTATTCTGGAACATGATGACGACGCGATAGTCTATCATCCCACAGCATGGAAAATGTATGAGCACAGTATGCTCACGATACGACAAAAATACGCTCAAGTATATTGTTTTGTTTAATGTTCGCCGTTGTTCCGGAGGGATTATACCGCGGAATTGAGACTGATGTTGATCTCCATGCCGCTCTAACTTACAGATTACTAACCGTGTGCAACTCTTACGTCGATGATTTAACTAGATCGTTAATAGATCAGCTACCTAGATTCGATATGGTGGGATCGACTTTAGAAACATTCCCGTTCCACGTTTATTATAATAATCAGAAACTTTTTAGTCGCGAATGGTAAAGGGTAGCGCTAATTTGTCCAATACTACTAGGCTTAGCTTCAGTTTCGAAGCTGCTGTAGTAGCAGGAGTAAAGAAAGTTAAAGTATTAACTTATAGAGAAGTTTATTGATGAGGTTACCATTTCATAAGTATATTGGACCTGGAAATTCCTTAGAAGAAGGAGAACCGACTGATCCAGCAGACGAAGTAGCACGAGCACATGATCATCATTACGCTGAATCATCAGATGTTTCTGAATGGGATTCTGGAGCAATAGACCAATTTGTTGTTAATACATTTGATGCATTAAATCCAGTATCTGCTATATCAAGCGCAATTGGTGCAACTGGACTAAAAATTAAACAAATTGTTGAATCATTCACCGGACAACTATATCCGAAAAGGTATGAAACGTCATAACGGACAAGATAGATATGCTGAAGAACGAAAAGCGATCGGAGCATATTGGCAAGCGTTAAAAAAAACTAGACATCCATATCGTAATTATCATGATTTTCTTTCTTCGGCAGAAGCCAATCAAATACGTTTATCAATACGCAATGATGTTATCAGAACCGCCGCCGCTTCCGCCGGGATTACTGACGACGACTTCGACGACGCCGACGGTGCCGGACCTTCCGATTCCAAAAACTCGCGCCTTGACGAATCTGGACCTTTGGAATCTGAGTCTGCTAGCATTCCTGATATGGCTGACATACAAAATAATGTACCCGGTATTGGAGATAATACTTCAGTTTCTCAAGGAGGTGCGTCAGCGATGGAAACCGGTCCCGAGGTCAACGGAGGAGTGGGAGCTTATATATATATATAAGCATGGGAAAAATAAAATATTAAAACTTTACCACGAAGGACACATTGACAGATCACAACAATACTGAACTGCAATGGTAGTAGGACCTTACGAGCACTTGACTACAGAGGAACTCACAGCAAAAATATCGCATTTGGCCACTGCTTTGGCCACTCTCACCGGTGCTCCCAGAGGTATCGCCTACGACAATCTAACCAAGGCGCTAGCTGAGTTAGAGAAAATACGTCTCTCAAGACCAACAGGGCCACCATGAGGTATATATATATAACGTATATATATATATATATATACGTTCAAGACAGTAGTGACAAGGTTTCACAGACCAGCACTAAAGGCTACGTCTTTCAATGTGATTAGTCACAACTATGTTATAAGTGCGAGGGCAATGCCCATCACAGCCACCTTGAACAACACACCCGGTTTTTTGATGAAAAGATGGAAGAAATATATATATATAACGTGAAATGAAAAGATGAAATGAAATGAAAAGATTTCTTTCATATTTTCATTTCACGTTCGCAAACTGTAAAACTTCATTGCGTTACTAATACGGTTACTGAAGCCGTTCCGCTTCGACGAGCCCTGTCGTATCAACTAGCAATAACCATCATACATGTTCACCTCGGAAACCATTATGCCTATTATAGGTGACGATATTGAACCCGAATGTGTAGTGAATATGTTTGTTTTTCTTTATCTCCTCAGGCCCGTGCGGAACGTACCAGGCGATTTTAGAATCTACTGCCATCTCATCAAAGAAACGGACAAGGAAGAAGCTGACATGGTCACTCTCAGTAAAGATGAAGAAAATACGGTGACGTACGTACAAAAATATAACGCCGGAGGAAGTTACGTGTCGTCTGGAACCACAAGTGATTACGTATTCGATGATATTTTCGGGCCTGGAGCATCCAACGACAAAACGTTCGACGATGGTGTAGCTCCGCTAGTGCAACGCTGGTTGGCTGCGGAGACAGAAAAATTCTTAGTGGGAGCGTTCCTAGGACCGACAGGGAGCTTCAGGACCAGCACCGCTCTCGGTCAGCTTGAACACTTGAATTCGCTTGACAAAAATACGCACGGAATAGTGATCAGGGTGGTGGATACCATCCTGCAGAACCTCGGAGAATATACTCTTAAAGCGAGTTTCTTCGAAATTCGGAACAACTTCTTACACGCGATGAAGGTTGACGGAGACGGAAAAGTGTAAGTTAGATCGAATGAATGTGCTGTGATGTGTTGTAATCTTACAAGGGAAGGCTATGGGTCTACTTATGTCCTGGATTATATCGAGGTATCGAAAACGAAACAGACTTACATTCTTCAGTGGCTCAGAGGCTTCTTACAGTCTTCAATTCTTACGTCAGAAGTCTAACCGCATCTTTAATCGCCAACCTTCCCCGATTTGATCTAGCTGCGAAAACGTTGGATACGTTTCCGTTTCATATGTATTATATTGATTAATTATAAAACTCAACTTTATATGCGTCTGCCAAACGCAAAAACCGACTAACATCAACAGATATCGACTTTCACCGCTTATCTGAAAGGAGAGTAAACGGACAAGGCTTTTCCGAAGAAAAAAAAATTAAATATATTTTTTTGAATCCTATGGTGTGAAAATGTGGTGAAAGGTATATATATATATGAAAAATATATATAAGAAAAATGGCACACATTCCTATCATCGATGAAATCCTCGATGTTGTCAAAGGAAAGAAAGCATCTGAGGTGAAGGGGATCATCACTCTTCTTGCAGACATTCTTAACATCACAACAACTCGACAAGCCATGACGATGTTCTTTCCCATAAATTTCTTGGCTAGGATGTAATTTTTTTTTTTTTCGGAAAAGCCTTGTCCATATATATATATATATATTAAAGTACAACAGCTGCATCGGCAAAGGAGGAGGAATGAATTACTCGTTTGCAGCCGCTCCAATCGCCTTCGGGATTTTTGGGACGATCGCAAACTTGGCGGTGATCGTTATGATCGCCGTATTCAAAAGCGATCTCTACACACCACTGAACACGGTGTTACTTGGAATGGCGAGGAGTTGAATGGATTTCATTCGTCATTCGGGGAGGGGGGGGGGGGGGGGGATTCTTTGGCGAAAATGTGTGCATCACATTTCGTTCATCTAAACGTCTCCCGAAAATTTTCGAGGTCATAAAATCTCTCAATATTTCTCGACATTTTCACTCGCATGGTGGAAGGCTAACCCTCATTCGAAAAATTGGCCTGGGAAAATCGACACTCCCGGGTGCGAGTATATCAAGAAAATTCCGGGAAGTATGGAACAGGCCCTGAGTAACAGGAAGAATAAGAGTAAGGGTAAGGGTGAGGGTGAGAGTGAGAGTGACTTTTCGTTAATATCTTTGTTAACATTTTCCCCACTAGTCATATGAAAATCAGTGTAGAGGTACCTGACTACAAGCCTAGTGTAGAAGGAGCCACATGGTATGGGAAATACACACAAACTTGCACTACTTAACAATAACAACAACACAAAGACAGGCAAACCAACAAAAGAGTTTTACTGATTTTGTGCGCTGAGGTATAGTTACAGGATTAAGTCAAATCATTGTAGCAGAGTGGTGAAGGTGAAGAAGTCCAGATCCAAATCATCTTGGTCTGGTGTGGTTAAAGATTGTTTTGACTCTAGTTCAAGCAGTTCTTTGACAACTTCAGAAAATATCATTTGTTGTTCTGAAAGTCAAAACAACTGTGGCTATTGCGAAAACCAACAACCTAATTTAGGAGGCCTCAAGGAAGTTGATTTAGTCAGGTCAAGCTTGAAATTAGACCAAAAACCCGAAATTGACTATCTAGATAAAATCGTGACATACCTAAGGTATTTGTTTGCCCCCATTCCACCTGCCATGGAGGAACAAGTTTTCCAGTCCAGTGAGGGGGTGTCTGCCAACAACCTCATTACTTACCAGGGATCATAGAAACTTTGGCACGTGTGGGTTTTGATCCAATTTTCCTATTATCTAAGTTTTACAAAATCTCACAGGAGAATGCTAGAACTGAAGGCTCCTGGGATATTAAAGATGGTGCTGGCCAAGTCATTTTGACTATAACTAAGGCAACATCAGTGACTCAGGATCTTGCATTGTTCATCATCCTGTTCATAACGAGAGGCACCAATGCCAAGAAAATTCTAGCAAAGATTGATGAGCAGTGGGTTGAGCCATTGACCTCCAAGTTTGGCACTTATGGTATCTTGATCAACCCGGATAAGAAGGCTGCGCTAAAGAGGGACACAGTGACCATCGCCAGATTGGCAAGCTGTGTTCCCAACTGGATATGTTTTTGCTACAAGCTAGGCTATGGCCGAGAGATAGTGAACTTGTGTAAGTACTTCGAGTATGCAGGAACAGAAATCGCAAGGGCAATTAGGAACAACAGCTTTTCTGCTTTGATACCAACAGATGTTGATGCAGAGGATGCTCGGAAGTACTGCTATTTCTACTCTCTCAGCCTGGATTTGATAATAAATCCAAAGAACAGGTCTCCAGTAAGGGAGAGACTGGACACCATCAAGGGTTATTCAGATGCTGCTCACAAGAACACCATGATTGACAACAAACTAAGGAGGGCTTACTGCACATCCCTTGGCCTGATGGAGGACGGTGTCTGGAAGGTGGAAGCTGCCTTTGAGAAGTTTGGAAGACTCTGGGACATCTTCTACTCCAATAGTATGGATAATGGATGGGTATGAAAGAGAAATGATTGGTATCTTTTTTTTAGAATTTAATTAGAATTTAATAAATTCAACCAATTTTTGTTCCTTCAACTCGGAAAAA